>APFE031018180.1:137891-156157 GCA_000404065.3 Pinus taeda
AACCTACAAGGGTTACACCACAACAATTGGAAGAAAAAAGAGAAAAAGGGCTTTGTTAGAATTGTGATAACAAATACATTAAAGGTCATAAGTGTGTTGAGAAGAAATTATTTTACATTGATTGTGGAGAGGAGGAAAAAAAGGATTATGAAACTTCAAAAGAAGAGTATATACACTAGGAACCAATCCCAGAGAAAGAAGAAATGAAGCCGACCATGTCTTGTAAAGCATTGGAAAGAATTACTACTCCTTAATCTCTTAAGATAGAAGGACATATCAAGAAGAAAAAATTTTAAGAAGTGAAAGATCACATCGAGCATCAAGAAATGAATCTGGCCATATCTTGTAATGCATTGGAAGAAATTACCACTCCTCAAACTCTCAAGATAGAAGGACATATCAAGAAGAAAAAGGTTCAAGCATTGAAATATCACATCAAGCATCAACAACAAGTCCTCTAACTTTTAAAGGATAATTCCACTTTGGTGTAGAATCGAATGAAACAACAAGAAGATCAACAACACAGTGAAAGAAGTTTTGATGTAGGCAATTGGGTATTTTTACATCTCCATCTCAAGCAAGCTATTTATGAGAAGGAAATGTTTGTAGTACTACATGCACTTAAGAAATGGCGACCTTACCTAATGGGAAGACACTTCAAGGGGAAGAAAAATGTTTTTATAAATGCACTTCCAAGAAAGGATGAGGATGTAGAAGCATTCTTTGGTGCTATTTCTATTATCACACCAGATTGGATAAACGAAGCAAGGGAATGGAAGAAGTATGAAGAAGTTTGGCCTTCATTCAAAAGTTGCAGAAGGTCCCAGTTCAAATAATATTACCAAAACTTGACGAGGAAGGAAAAATCATATTGGTACCTCGAGCAGTCATAGAAACAAGAACTCGACAGCTATGAAATCGATCAATTTCAGAGTATCTCATCAAGTGGAAGAACTTACCTGCTGAAGATTCCACATGGGAGGACATGAATTTTATACAGAAGCATCAAGAACTACTCAAGCTTTGAGGAAAACACTTTTTGAAGGAGAGGGGCATGTTAGGTCCCTATACTACTAGTGTAACCCCTTATTGTTATTAGTATAACCCCCATATTATATTCTTGTGCCCATGTAGTCCCCATATTGTTATTATTGTGCCACATAGAAGCCCACTATTGTTATTATTGTGCCCTTACATTATTATTGTTATGTCGGCGCTAATTATATTATGACCCCTTAGACTCCTATATATAGAAAGGAGGTCTTGTCATTTGTATCATCCAAGAATTGTTCATTTTTGTACTGTAAAGGAGGTTGCCCCCTCGAAGAGGCTTATTTCTAAGGCGCTCATCTATCTTTTCTATCTTTTTGTGAGCTTGTTTCATAACAGGACATGTGCAATTTGACTTATGACGACCTTCAGAAAAATATTGTACAAGCACAAAAGAAGCATTTTCTAGACAACCTCACATCTCCTACATTCATCGGAGAAAGGGTGATCATGATAGACACCAAAAGAAATCTAGGTGCCATCACCATAGCCAACTTGGCCTTTGCAGGTGCTATAAATTAAAAGATAGACTATTTGATGGTCAAGAAAAAAAATGGCAAGGAATTTGTAGGCTACCAGGAAAGACGTTGAACAACTCTGAGCAAAGTTACAGAATGCAACACCTGCATAGGTCTATGTGGAAGAATTGAAGGAAACAATACTTGGAGAAGTATGAAAAATAGGAGAGACCATGCAAAATACTTATGAGGAGCTCGTTACTGTGCATAAGGTAGTTATCCACCTACATGGATTGCAGCAAAAATGTAAAGATCATGTCAAACCTCTCAAGACTATAGAATAAGAAATTGCTACAATGCATGAATGGTCAATGCAATAAAAATAGGCGTCGCTTGAATTGGGAAATAAGACAAGGTAAGAGGTAGAGTTGGAGAAGGAAAAGGTTCGGATACTCATCTAGAATAACAAACAAATCACCTCATTCATTGCCAACACTCATAACTCATATGCACGATTGTGCAACAACTTGGACTTCTTAGAGAAATTGAATAGGGTCCCATCAGTTAGATCACTCATTGAGACCAAGTGCAGAAATTAGGCTAGGTAGGAGATTGAAGAATACTTGGAACATTTGAGATAGATAACCACAAGGAAGTTCTTGAAGTCAACAGACATAATATGCATAAGCACATTGGTGGCCCTATTCAAATCAATACAATATTGCTCTTGCTTAAGAAGGAAACACAAACTGGTTCCAAATTATTGTACCCGGATGCCATGGAGGCTAAATTCCACTTCTAGCCTGATACCATCACATAGTTTGGAGATTTCATTGTGCAATACAAAGCTTGGCATTGTTACGTGACCAAGAAACATCAAGTGGAAGTTGCCGAGATAGAGTTTCCCCAAACTCAAGCTTAGTTGTTTTGTCTTATTAGGTTGTTTAGTTTGCTCTACCCAATTGTTTCTTATATGGGTATGAGTGTATTATAATATTCTTTTGTAATTAATTTATAAGTGGAATTCTAAGTGTCAAATGTGGAATGTGAAGAGTCATAATGTAATGAATGTAAAGAGTCATATTGTAAAGAAGTTAAAGAGTCACGAGGGAAGTCCAAGAGTCAAAAGGGGAAGTGAATGGTCACCCCTTTTATTATAATAGACCCTAATAACTCATGTAAAGGGATTTTGGGGAGCCACGCTTTTGTGTAGGCTTAGGCTTAGAATCAAGATCTTGGGAGTTTGTTGAGAGCCTTAGCTTCTCCGTAGCATAGTGTTAGGTCTCTATAATACTAGCGTAACTCCTTATTGTTATTAGTGCAACCTCATTATTATATTGTTGTGCCCATGTATTCCCCATATTGTTATTATTGTGCCCCATAGAAGCCCACTATTGTTATTATTGTGCCCTTACATTATTATTGTTATGTTGGATCTAATTATATCATGACCCCTTAGACTCCTACATATAGAAAGGATGCCTTGTCATTTTTATCATCCAAGAATTATTGATTTGTGTAATGTAAAGGAGGTTTCCCCTTCGAAGAGGCTTATTTTGAAGGAATTGATCTCTCTGTTTTCTATCTTTTTTTTATATGGTTTCATAACATTTGGTATCAGAGGTTTGGATTCTAGGGTTTCGTTGCTCTAAACAGGTCATTGTGGAATTTTTGCTATAAATGTTTCTATACGAAGTTTCAGAAGCTAAAAAACAAACCCATTTGAGACGAACTCATTGTGAACCTCTGATATGAATTTCATATCTAATCTCACTATATTTACAGAGATATGATCTGAGGAAGTTAAGGTTTTTGTAAACTCTCGAATTACATTCCAAACAGGTGACCTTGGGAAAATCATCATAAATTTCTCTCTGAACATCAGATTGAAATTTCGTCAGAAGTTACAAAAATAGGATGGACTGTAGTTTTCTGCATATATTTTGTAGATCCAAAGGTCGAAACAGGGACACGTGGGACGTCGTACAAGTTTTCTCTACTGAAAAATTATATAATCAGGTCATCTTGGGAGATTGGGCATAACTCTTTCTTGGATAATCAAATTTTGATCACACTAGTGGAATTGGAAAGATCACTCAGAGGGCTACCTTAGGAAGAAATTTAAGGCCTTGGAGATCCACAATTATAGAGATACAATAGATTCAAGAGCGAGCTGCTAAAAGAAAGAAAAAGAATGACTCGAATCAAGAAAATAAAAACACCTAGTAAGCAAAATTGGATGGATGATTTGAAGAATGTGATCGAAGCTAAGATAAATAGTTTTAAATGTGCCATGGAAGCTAATATCGATGGTAGGGAAGCAGATTTAAAGAAAGGCATGGAAGATTTGAAGAAAGACATGGAAGGTTTGAAGGAAGGTGGGACAAAGTTGCGACAAGAAAGGCCTCCTAATGACGAAAAGGTAGTAGAGGAAACCAATGATGAGAAAAAAAATGTTAATCATGATTTCATAGAATTTAACATTAAATTGAAGACCCACCATATTCCAAAGATCGATGTGAGGAAGTTTGATGGCAAGGATCCCATAACATGGATACTACAAATGGAGAAATATTTTGATCTACATGATGTGCAACTGTTACAAAAGGTACATATTGCATCCTTATATTTAGAATTGAACCAATTTTTATGGTATAAAGGGCTTTTTCCTCATAAACCACTTGTCACCTGGTGAATTTTCACAGAGGAAATGATAGCACATTATGAGGATACAAAGATCAACACTTTCTTTAGCCAATTGATAAATCTAAAACAAAAGGGTTCAATGAGAGAGCACGTTGAGGACTTCCAAAAATTGTATATAAGGGTAAATGATATTCTAGAGAAGCATAGGATTGATGTCTTCATAGGGAATTTAAAGGATAACATTAAACATGAGGTTCTTCTCTAGGAACCTGATTCATTGGAGAAGGCATTCAAGTTGGCAAGAAAAATCGAAAGAAAAATTATGGCAACAAGAAATCCTACCACTTACAATTATAAAGATGGAAGTGTTGTTGCTCCTAGCCTTCCACAACCTACAAGGTTGGTAACACAACAATTGGAAGAAAAAGGAGAAAATGACCTTTGTTGCAGTTGTGATAGAAAATACACTAAAGGTCATAAGTGTGCCGAGAAGAAATTATTTTACATTGATTGTGAAGAGGAGGAAGAAAAGGATCAAGAAATGTCAAAAGAAGAGGATATACACCAGGAATCAACCCCAGAGAAAGAAGAAATGAATCCAACCATATATTGTAATGCATTGGCAGAAATTACCACTCCTCAAAATCTCAAGATAGAAGGACATATCAAGAAGAAAAAGGATAACCTCACTTTCGCGCAGAATTGAATGAAACAATAGGCATATCAACAGCGCAACGAAAGAAGTTTTGATATATGTGACTGGGTATTTTTATGAATACAACCATACAAAAAAATTCCCTCAAGCAAGCTAACAAGGATAATAAATTATCACCAAAGTACTATGGTCCTTACAAGGCGCTGCAAAAGATTCGTACTATAGCATACAAATTAAAGCTTCCTACATCTTCCCAAGTGCCCCTAGTTTTCCATGTTTCATTCTTAAAGGAGGTTATAGGTGACAAGCTCTGAGTTCAAATAATATTGTTGGAACTTGACGAGGAAAAAAAAATCATATTGGAACCTGAAGCAGTCATAGAAACAAGAATCTGACATCTACGAAATCGATCAATTTCATAGTATCTCATTAAGTGGAAGAATTTACTTGCATGAGAGGATGAAAATTTTATACGGAAGCATCCAAAACTACTCAAGCATTGAGGACAACACGTTTTTAAGGAGAGGGGCATGTTAGGCCCCTATACTACTAGTGTAACCCCTTATTATTATTAGTGCAACCCCCTTATTATATTGTTGTGCCCATGTAGTCCCCATATTGTTATTATTGTGCCCCATAGAAGCTCACTATTGTTTTTATTGTGCCCTTGCATTATTGTTGTTATGTTAGATCTGATTATATCATGACCCCTTAGACTCCTATATATAGAAAGGAGGTCTTTTCATTTGTATCATCCAAGAATTATTGATTTTTGTAATGTAAAGGAGGTTTCCCCCTCGAAGAGGCTTATTTTGAAGGCGTTGATCTCTCTCTTTTCTATCTCTTTGTGAGCTAGTTTCATAACACATACAGGGAGTATCTTTGTTTGGAGGAGCAGGTGTTGAATTCATGATCCACTATTAGGGCTAGTGGTCTGTTAATGGTATATGTATGATTGGAAAATTCACTTAATAGAATCTCAGAGCCGACGCATTTTCATGCATATGTTGTGGATATAGTAGGACTATTATTGTTATGCTTTCCATGTATGTTACTTCACTTATGCTTAATCTTATGAACTATTTTGTTTACATTGGTACAAATATTGTTGAATGTGTGTTTTTGTATAATTCCATCATTGTTAACTTGTCAACTATTACACAGATTAGCTTGTGATGTCCTTATTCTCATGTGTTCCTTTAAAGCTGCGTATAATTACATGCTTCTAAGGGAATCACTCATTTTCCCCTCATGTGTTAAAACCTTCCATGAATCACACTTGACCTTCCGCAAATTCATACACTTGTTCCCACCAAAGTCACCCTACCCCACTCTATGCATTATTGCAGCCAAGACACACCATCAAAACCCACTGCATTGACAACTAGGCCATATTTCGGATGGGACTCCTACACAAACGGTGTGAGGTATAATTGGGACTTCATATCGGGGAGATCCCCTAAATGTTGGCAAGTCCAACACCATCAGCTTCACTCTAAGATTTACGTGACTTGCATAAACGATTCTTGATCCATGACAACATATAATTTTTTTTCTTGAAATTTATCTCTATTAATGAATAGAGACTTTTCACATATTTTATGGTTTTTAATTTGATAGTTAGGGTGCAATCCATATTTTGAATTATTGCTATGTAATGTGTATATAATGACTAGTTTGAAATTATTATGAATAAGTGTTTGGTTTGATAATAATTGATTTCACATATCTGTATTCTAATGATTCTTTGAATGGTTTGGAATAGGCTAGAATTCCTACTCGATCAAATAGTAATCAATTATTAGCACTTAGCTATTTATGATAATTAGTGAATGAATGCTTGTAGGTTATCATAGGAGAATTCTAAACAAGGTTTCATTCAAGTTTTTTCATTTACATGCCTTGCTCTTCATTTTAGTATTTGGTTTTCGAAAGCTTAGGTCAAGAAATAGAACCATTTATCTTTTAGATCTAACTTGATTTGAATACTTGCATGATTTCCTTAAAGTAGTGAAATATATGATTCCTGAACCAAGCTAGGAGGTCTATGATAAAGGCTAGATAAACAAGCCTAAACTTCATGCTTTTTTTTTTCATTTCATATTTCAAATGTTTTTTTGTATTATCAACTAGATTATATTAGATTAGGGATTTTATCTTGCACTTATTCTGCTTGCAACTCTAAGTTCACGAACTCCCAGTTTGATAATTTAATGTTGTAAATATAATACATATGTTTTGACTAACAACTTTGGTGCCATTTCCAAGGAGGTGCTAAAACGGGGATAGAGCATTGGTAACTTAGTTCTTTTCTTGTTTTTTCCAACACTTGTGACTTGGGGTAGGAGAAATAGTAACATGAAAATCCACCCTCATTTTAAAATATTTGGAAAGGGTTCTATCTTACCGCATCCACAATAGTGAGTGTCTCCAAAGGCCTATCATATGGTTTAGTATGTTTTTATGCAAGTGTGCTTTTTTTTTTGGCTTCATTCATGGAAAGTAAGAAGCTAAATCATGATGACCAAATAGTTTGTGACAACAAGTCTTAATAACATGAAGGCGTCCAAGTACATGACAAGTTTTCCTTCAATTTTTTATGTATATTTCATTTATTTCTTTAAGAAGTTTTTAATTTGGGTGTTGTAAGAACACCCCCCCCCACCCCCCCCAAGTGCTAGATAAGGATTCTCAACCAATAAGAAGAACTTCAGATTGATCAAGACTTTGAAGAATGTTACTCCAAAATCTTTCTTAGATTCTAGTAGCATAAACCGAGTATATAATGAAAAATAAACAAGGAAGTATAAGTAACAAAAAAAATTATTCACCTTACATTACATGAGGACATGCAAATCTTTGTGTTTGGGGGAGATGTTGGGATCCAAGTTTGTCATATTTTCCACTCAATAAAACTGCCATTTTAAACCATTTTCCCACACTTCATCCATGATATATAACCATTTCTTTTATGAAACCTTCATTATTCACTGTTATACATCATGTGTGGTTAATACATTATTTTTCTATGTTTTAGTGATTAAATATGATTATATCATAATTTTTCTAATGATTGTTAATGCAGTATGATTAACATAGTTCAGTTTTTGTACCAACAATTGACTTTCAATACCCAAAATCATTGTTTAGCTTATGTGCATACTTCTAGAAGGGAGTCAACCACATGGATTTTGACGGCTAATGTGTCAACATGGTTCTACACCTCTTAGAATGTGCCCAACTCACATGTGTGGGTTTTTAGCATGTGATTTAAGCTATAGCCCAAATTCATATCAATTTCAAATAGTCAAATTCCTCCTTGATTTTCATGTGTATGAGGGTGAATTTGAAATATTTTGGGGCATGGGTTTTGTTCCCAGTATGGAAAATTGAATAGCATGGGGCTGGTTTCTCAAAATTTAAAACAATTTAAGCGTTTTAGTTGGATATTCAATAAAAATATACCCAAATTGATGAAAGGCATATATTTTTATGATTCTTTTTTAAAATTGTAAAATATTTTCTGAGTTTAGGAATTCTGTTAATGTATAAATCTGAGCTCATAGAAAAAATCTAGGGAGTTGGTAGGAGAAAGCGATTAAATTCCTCTTGTAAATGATCTAAATTTGTATCTTGGTGCCATGCTTTAGCAGGACTATAGTTATTTGACTATGATTAATAGAAGGCTAGCTTCTGATCCATCATTTCGTCATGATTTCTCACTTTCTAAGATTGTAGTTTAGTCAAGAGTCATTTTGGGAGGACCCCTCACAACTGAGTTCTTGTTTGTAAAGTATTCTCTATCTATTGTCACCTATGTTATTTTAAATTAATTTTTGTTTATATGTATTGATGTATGCAACACTTATATGGTTACCACAATCATGTTTATCATTGATTCTCACTCTATAGATCATGCATAGGGAAGCTATACATGTTGGAAAACATTCATATTGTATAATGTTGATTGTATTCACTATTGAAATATCCTGTAAATTGTCTTGGAACAAAGGTTTAAATTTATTTATGAAGGGATGTCACCATTTACATATATGAGCTCATTGATGTGAATTTGAGAATTAATTTCATTTTGTAGGATAGATTAGATCAAATATTTTATAAATAAAAATCATTATTACCAATCTCTTTTGCATTTGTGATTGCATGTCAATATTCTCTCTCTAGGTTGATATAAGTTTGGTGTTTGGAAAGAAAGTAATTTGTCTTACCTTGTGATGATAGATACTTTTGGTGAATATAGTCTTTTGGACTTGTCTACGATATCCCTTCCTTTTTACTGATATTTGGGAGTATAAGATAAATCCATTAGTTCATGCTAATTTTTTATTATGCACTCTGCGATTTACTTGACTTGCATAAACGATTTTTGATCCATCACAACATATCAATTTTGTGCTTGAACTTTATCTATATTAATGAATAGACACTTTGCATATATTTTATGGTTTTTACTGTGATAGTGAGGGTGCAATCAATCTTTTGAATAATTACTATGTAACGTGTATACAACGACTAGTTTGGAAGCATTGTGAATAAGTTCTTGGTTCAATAATAATTGATTTCACGTCTCTGTATTCTAATGATGCTTTGATTGATTTGGAATAGGCTATATATCTTGCATGAGTAACTAGTAACCAGTTATTAGCACTTATATATTTATGATAATTATTGAATGAATATTAGTAGGTTATCATAGAATGTAGGAATTTACAGGGTAAGTTCCTCAGATAGAACACCAAAGGACACCGCTCACAAACAGATCACAGATAAATACACCAGTATTATTGACGTGGTTAAAACCCTCAAAGATGGAAACATTCCACGACCTGAGCCAATGCGGCCACTTTAGGAAATTTTTTAATGTAAAAGATTTTTTTTTACATAAGCTTCTCTCACGAACGGTCACCTTACAAATGACCCTCCATGCTCTTTAAATAGAGATCATGGACCAATCGGGTGTTAAGCCACAGATCAAGTGTCGGTAATACCGAGGAGAGAATGAACCGTTGGATCACTTAATGTCTAGAACATATCATGACCATCATATTGTAAAGTTACAAAATTACATAGTAAAGAAACACACTTTACCTAACTTTGCACTAGACCAAGTTATACTTAACTATTTCCTATGTGTCGGAATATCCTAACATCCCCCCTTAAGAACAACGTGGGATAAGATTGAAGGATGTACAAATATGACACAATAGGAGAAGGAAGGAGGCATTAGAGCCTATCCCCCCTTAGTGAAAACTTCTTGAACACCAACCATAAATCATAGTTTAGTAAACTTCACCTCTGTCAGAGCCTTTGTAAAGATGTTTGCAACTTGATCATCTGTTGAACAATATTTCACTTCAAGAACACAATCATGAATGAGCTTTCTGATGAAGTGCATGTGTATTTCAATGTGTTTTTTGTGCTGATTTTGGACTGGAACTTTGCATAGTTGAATGACACTTTGATTATCACACCAAAGTGTAGTTGGATGCTGCTGCTGAAATCCAAACTCTGACAGGATTTGACGAAGCCACAGGGCTTCCTTACTAGCTTCTATGACGCCATGATACTCTTCTTCTATTGAAGAAAGATAAATGAAACTTTGTTTCTTGCAAGCCCGTGTAATAGGTCCAAAACAAAGAGTGAAGACGTAACCTGCATTAGACTTCTGATCATCAGGGTCACCAGCCTAATCAAAATCAGTGAAACCAACCAATAGAGGAGATGCTTCTGCACTATAATGAATCCCAGAATAAACTATACCTTCAACGTAACGAAGTATTCTTTTAGTTACTTTCTAATGACTTTCATGTGGGTTTTGCATAAACTGAGAAATAAGGCCAACAACAAAGGAAAGGTCAGGAACGGTATGGGTTAGATACAAAATTTTTCCTACAATTTGACAGTATAAGGTAGCATCAACTTCAGGGTAAGTACAAGTGACTGAAAGTTTGGCTCCAGACTAAAAGGGAGAAGGGGTTGGCTTACAGTCTTCCATGTGAAAGTGGTGTAGAAGATCACAGGCATACTTAGACTGGGAAATGGAAACACCTTCCTTGGATTGCAAGACTTGAAGACAAAGAAAATAATGCAAGTGTCCTAAGTCTTTCATTTCAAGCTACCTTTTAAGGATAGACTTCACATGGTTTATAAGGTTGGGATCACTACTAGTAAGGATACAATCATCAACATAAAGAACAAGAATGATAAGAGACTTACCCACTTTCTTGGTGTAGATAGTATTGTTAGAATGACACCTAGAAAAGCCAGTATCTGAAAGAAAGTTATCCACTTTGGCATACCAAGCCCGAGGGGCTTGCTTGAGACCATAAAGGGATTTCTTAAGCCGACATACAAGGCTGGAGTTTGTTTTTATAAAGCCTGGAGGTTGTTCCATATAGATTACTTCATGCAAGTCCCCATGAAAGAAGGTAGATTTAACATCCATCTGATGGAATTCCCATTTGAAAGAGGTAGAAAAGGAAAGAACAAGGCAGATAGAGTTCATTTTAACAATAGGGGAAAAGGTTTCAATATAGTTAATGCCTTCAACTTGTGAAAGTCCCTTAGAAACAAGATGAGCTTTATGTTTATCAACTTTTCCATCTGGTCCAAACTTGGTTTTGTAAACCCATTTACATCTGACAATTTTTCTTCCGTTTGGAAGAGGAATGAGATCCCATGTATCATTTGCCAATAATGAATGATATTATTCATTCATAGATGCATCCAAATCTAGATGGCATGAAGCTTCTGTAAAGGTGTCAGGATCATAATTCGATGAAGCTTGAGACAGTAAAGAAGAGGCTTTATCAAACCAAGAATGTGTATGTCGCTGATCTGTAGGATCACCTGCAAGAGAACCTGCTGCATCCCGATTAGCACAGACCCATTTTGGAAGCTGAGGACCTGAAGGAGGATCCTAAGAAGGTGCGGGAGTATTTTCATCCTCGCTATCATCATCTCAAGAAGAAATATTTTCAGAAGTAGAAGGCATAGAGAGAGGTGGCACATCTGCCGAACTAGGCTCACAGGCCAATATATTTTCTACAAACTTTACATCTCTTCTATTAATAACATTTTTAGATTTATGTGAAAGAAGTCTATATCCTTTGACATCTTCAGAATATCCAACAAAAATACATTTTTCACTCTTAGGTTCTAAGGCTTTGTGTTTCTCATCAGGAATATGGGCCCATGCTTCACTTACAAAAACATGAAATTGACTTAGATCTAGTTTAATTGAGCTCCATGCTTCTTCTAGAGTGATATTCTTTAAAACCTTAGTAGGAGTGTGATTTACTATGTAATTTGCACAGTTAATTTCTTCTACCCAAAAATTAAGACTAAGTCCTTTAGATTGAAGCATACAATTATCCATTTCCTTTAAGGTGTGATTCTTCCTTTCAGCTACACCATTTTTTTGTGGAGTATATGGTATAGCATGTTGCATTTGAATTCCATGCTCAGTGAACAAGTTGATGAATTTGTTGTTAACATATTCTCCTCCATTATCAGATATTAGCCTAAGAATTTGATGTCTAGATTGTTTCTGAACAAAGGCCTTAAAGGCCAAGAACATGTTAAATACTTCACTTTTGAGTTTTAAGAAGTACACCCAAGTGCGTCTGGAGGATCATCAATGAAAGTTAAGAAATACTTGTAGCTAGAGGATGAAACAATTGGAAGTGGACCACATAAATCACTAGGCACAAGTTGTAAAGGGGCTGAGGTGTGCCAAGAGGCACGTTTTTCAAAACTATCTCAATGATGTTTTCTGAGTACACATATGGAACAAACACCATCTCTGCAAGATACCATAGGAAGACCTGCCACCATATTTTCTTTACAAATATTTTGAAGGGAGTGATAGTTTAAGCGACCAAATCGCTCATGCCAAAGTTTGCTTACTTCATCATTATGAGAAACAAATACCAAGGGAAGAGTTGATGACCCAAAGTTGTTAAACTTATACAACCTTATAGAATCATCAGCAATGCCAGTAGCTAAAATATGTTTAGGATCTCTTAGGTCCTTAATTACAACATCATGAGGTGAAAATTCAATGATTTTACCTTCACTTGAATGAGTTATTTGATATACAGATAGAAGGTTGCAGGGTAAGGTTGGAACACATAATACATCATTAAATTGACCATTGTCTAGATGAATAGTTCCAATCCATACAACACTAAGAGATCTATCATCACCAACATATATATTTTTGGTGTCACAATCATTTAAAGAAGAAAACATGGCTTTATTTTTGGCCATGTGATAAGAAGCTCCAGAATCAATGAGCCACTCATGAGAATGAGAGCAAGAAGATACATTTAGTGCATAGCCAGACCAAGATGCTTGACAACCACATGTAGAAAGTGCCATTCCTAAAGATGAATTTGAAGAGTGCTCCAAATGGATGTTATGCTTCTTCATTGCTGCTTCCAAGGCTTCCATCTTCTTAAAGCATTTAGATTCTAAGTGGCCATCTCCATTACAAAAGTTGCAATATCTATCTGTCTTCTTCCCTTTGTTTTTATTTACCATATCATTTTGTTGAATTGATTTTTCATTTTGAGACTAAAAGTGCTTAGGAACCTTGGTTGGTTTAGAACCATTCTTTTTAGGATGTTGCTTCTTAGGATTCTTTGAACTTGGTTGTTGTTGAGCGGCTAAGGCTCTCTTAGAAGAGTTTCCAAGATTAAGAAGAGTAAGATGTATGAGTTTTTCCTGTTCTCTTATTAAAGAACACAAAAGGCATCAAAAAAGGGGGACTTGTAGGCTTGTCCTTAAGAAATAAATGATTCTCTAGTAGAATGGAAGGTGGAAACAAACATAGAGAAGGTTGGTCCTGACTTTGTAAGAATGGAATAGATAAGGCTACCCTTTTCTTTCTTAACCTTAACACCTTCCAAGAGAAGTCTAAGGGTCTTGAACTTGGACAAAAAATCTTCAATGGAAGAAAAATTATTGGGGTCCAACGTAAGCAACTCATTTTCAAGTTGATGGGCTCTAATTTCATTTTTAATTCCAAAAACTTTATTGAGCTTTTTCATTGATTCATTAGGGGTATCAAGTTCTACGATATGGAATCTAAGGTCTGGAGAAATAGACATCCCTATCAACCCACGTGCTTGATCTTGCCTATTTTCCCATTTGGCTGCCTTGTCTTCATCTTTAGGTTTAGATTTTTTTCTTGAAGCTATTCTATAAAGATCTTTACTTCTAAGTAAATCCACAATGTAGGATAACCATTGGAAGTAGTTGGTGCTGTCAAGAATAACTTGGCACAAACTTTCCATTTTAACAGAAACTGAAGTTGTAGATGATGAAAATGTGTTCCAATGGAAAGATCTTGAAAAATTAGGCCGATTAAAAATAAACAGCTCTGAAAACGACTTCTGGATGAAGAAGCTATGGCTTTTTGCAGAAAAGTTATTGAAGATGTCGATGAAGTATGCGAATGTGCGGAAGTGAATGATAATGTTATATTAAACAAACAAAAAACCCTCCCCCCCTTTCCAAACTTAATTTAATTAGCTCACTTTAAAAAACAAATGTGACCGACTTTTATAAATAAGTGAAAGTCACTTTTACAATGGTAGTTTATGAGCTATCCATTAAATTATAACTTAAATAAAAGATAAAGAGACTTTAGAATTATAAGTGACTCACTTTTTATAATGGGTGAAAACACTTTTACATAAAGTAACTTTAAAACATAAGTTACATGTGTTTTTTGAAAAAGTAACTCAACAAAAAGAAAGACTTGAACCCAAGACCTCTATTCTCATAAAGTAACTTTGGGCCAAGTGAGCTAGTTTAAAAGGTTAGTAATTTTTGGAAAATAGGAAGAGATTTTTTATTTTTTTTAAGTCACTGAAGCTTTGGAGTGCGTGCTTACTTGAAAAATCATTTTTTGCCTACAAAACAAAAAACCATACAACCCAACATAGACATGCAAAAAAAAAACCAAACCTTATGGCTTGAAGTTAGCTTTTTCTGGAAACTAAATATTTTCCTCAATGTTTTTTATTTTCCGAGATCACACTAAGGCACGGTGGAAAAGAGCATACGCATGAGAAAAATCCTTCCTTTCTGTTTCTGATTTTCCTAGATGGCACAGGGTCACAAGGTAAAGAGCATACATATAAATGAAAGGTATAGATTCGATAATAAAAAATAGAGAGATAAATCAACTGAAATAAACAGAGAGATAAATAACTAAAATTGCAAATAAAGACTGTGTACCTCCAGATCTTAAAAATGATGTAGCTAGGGATATCGGAAACCTTTTCGCATGAAACAAAAGGGGTTACTCACTGGAACAGATGCCCCTAACAAAATAGAATAGTCCTCTCGGCCCAAAAGCGGTCAAAAATAGTAGATCTAGGAAATGAAAATTGTATGTAGTTGTTCCAACTTCAAATTAGGATCACCAAGGGATGTAGCCCTCAAATAGCTCTGATACCATGTAAGAATTTACAGGGTAAGTTCCTCAGATAGAACACCAAAGGACACCACTCACAAATAGACCAAATATTAGTATACCAGTATTATTGACGTGGTTAAAACCCTCAAAGAGGGAAACCATCCATGGCCTGAGCCAACGTGGCCACTTCAGGAAATTTATTAATGTAAAAGAAAGAAAATTTACATAAGCTTCTCTCATGAACAGTCACCTTACAAATGACCCTCCATGCTCTTTAAATAGATATTATGGCCCAATCAGGTGTTAAGTCACAGATCAAGTATCGGTAATACCGAGGAGAGAATGAATCGTTAGATTGTAAGTTACAAAAATTCATAGTAAAGAAACACACTTTACCTAACTCTACACTAGACCAAGTTATACTTGACTATTTCTTATGTGTCAAAGTATCCTAGCATAGGACATTTCAAAAGAAGTTTTTATTCGAATGTTTTCATTTACATATCTTTCTCTTCATTTCAGTATCTGGTTTCCAAGAGCTCAGGTCGAGAAATAAAGCCATTTATCTTTTAGATCTAACCTGCATTGAATACTTGAACACTTTCCTTGAAGTAGTGAAACATAGGATTCCTGAGCCAATCCTAGAGGTCTATGAAAAAGGCTAGATATACAAGTCTAAATTTTATGCACTTTTTTTCATTTCAACTTCCAAAGTTTGTTGTGTATTCTCAACTAGATTAGGGATTTTATCTCGCGCTTCTAGTCCTTGCACCTCTAAGTTCACGAATTCTTGGTTGGATAAATTAATGTTGGAAATATAATACATATATTTTGAACAATATGTATGTAGAGGATTAATGTGTGGAAACAAAATATATGGAGGGGAGATGTGAAAAAAGAGGGTGTGTGAATTTTCTCTGCACATTGACAAATCAATAAAGTGTTGGACATGGAGAAAGGAGTGCAGAGAAATCTTATATAGAAGTATTTAGATGATTTTTTCTCCACATAATCTTGGACAATTTTTTATGTCAACATTTGTCTCTAACTAAGTATAGTTACCCCTTGTGTGTTGCTAAGAACCTAGAACATGACTAGTCACCTATTTCGTTGGGATATGGAGTGAAAAATTAGGGAAAATATCTTAGGAAGATAATACAAGCTAGAAATATACAATATATACATTTCTATAGTATAAGGAAGTGTGGAAGTTTGATAGGTGAAGAAATTTTTGTTGTGTTTCCCTTTCATAGGAAATATTAGTAATTAATCATCCATTCCTTTGAGGATATATGCATTGCAACCATTTACTCTTCCTATAACATAATGGCCCAATCCATAAGGCAATGTACTTTTTATGCATGTAAGATTTTTCATTTGCTTTATTCCATTACAAAACGAGTTGTCCCTTGAAAAATCTCTTATTATTTTATCCTTTATTAACATTTACAATAACAACCTCCTCTCTTGTTTGAATACTTCTAAAACCTTATTTTCTTTACTCTAATTGCATTAATTGATGTAATTTAGTATAGGTAGGAGGAACACCTTCTTCATCTTGTAACTGAGTTAATGATGTTATGACATTAATTTCAATAAGTGTATGTAACTTTCCATTCTTTCCATACACCAAATAGAATGGGGATTGTCCTATACTCATTCATGGGGTAAGTCTGCTTGCCCACAAATAATCCAAGAGCTTATTATGCCAATTCCTTTGACTTTCAATCACTTTTTTTCTTAGAATACTTATAAGAGTTTTGTTTGTTGATTTTGCCATATCATTTCCTTGGGGATAATATTTGGAAGGTTGACTTATAAGTATTCCATACCTTCCACAAAGTTCTGTGAACGTAAATCCAATAAAAGTATAACCATTATATGTGATGAATATTTCTAGTACTTTGTATCGTGAAATCATATTTTCTTCTACAAAGTGGATCAAATTCTCTTTCTTCAATGATACCACCATGGGCCACTTAGTTAAATAATTAGTTGTAGTACAAATATAGACCTACCATGCACTTGATCTTGGATTGCTTGGTCTAATAACATCCAACCCCCATTGTGAAAAGGGAATGTCAACTATAATCATATTTAGGAGCGTGGATTCTTGCTTTTCTCTTCCTAAATTTTTTTTAACATGAAATGCATTTTGTTACAAAGGCATGTGAGTCCTTAAAAGAGTTGTCCAGTAAAATCTATCTCTAAGAATTTTATGGGTTGTTACGTAGGGGAAAAAATTATTTCACATTTCCCTTCATGTATTTCCTTTATAATTATAATAGTCTTTGATTCTAGAATACATATAAGCAATACTCCCTCACAACTTCTTCAAATAAAACTCCAAAGATTAACACATTTTAATTGGATTTCTATAGAAATTCATGTAGATTGATAAGCTCATGTAATTTACTAAAGCAGAGGACAAGAATCTACTTCTACTCTCAACCAGTGGAAGCCAATAGATCGATGAAAACAATATGAATAAGAATAAGACAAATCAATGGAACATAACACAATATTTATCTTGGGAAAGCCATAGCTCAAAACCCCTACTATCTATATTGCGTTAATCAGACATCCAAGATGAGAATACTATACTTGTTCTTACTAGAACAATCCTTGCATAAGTATAATCAACTCTCAGTTTTTCTTCTCTCCAAGCCCTTATTTCCTTGTGTCATTCCTGTTTAAATAATCTGGATGAGTACAATATGATCTTCTCAACCTTGAGCTCAACCTACACAAGTATTTCCTCTCCTTTGCCTGATGACTTCCTTTGGTCAACGCTTAGCCAAATTCCTAGCCTTTGAGCTTCTGATTCCTTGCACAATTCATGAGAGAATTAACTCATATTTAAAGCGAAATCATCACTCCATAACCGCACAATCCAAACATAGGTCCTTAACTGATTTCATGCATGATCTATACAACTTGGAAAATCATACAACTGATAGTACATTGTCCCTACACTCTAGTCTCAATTGGGTCTTCCTCTGAATTG
>APFE031018181.1:2660-14873 GCA_000404065.3 Pinus taeda
ATTTATAAAGCACATTTAGAGAAAGATAGTGTCTGGTTGGTTTGTTTGTCATTAGGTCTTCATTAGATTCTAGGAAGGTCTATCTTGTCCACAAGATCGACTCATTCCGCGTGACAGAGAGTGTAGTTAATTTTGAGCCAATGAGCTCTTACAATATATTTTGTTCCATCTTTTGTGAGTTGATATTTATTTTCAGTTCTATAGAAAATGGCTTTTCTATCATACAAGTAAGGACTGCCTAAAATAATACCACATATATCCAAGGGAACTATATCTAACTCAACCTCATCTACAAAAGTTGACCAAAAAATAAACCTAAGTTTACATTGTCTAGTCACTTGTAGCTTTTATTTATCACATACCCAACCTAATGGATATGGCTTCTTGTGAGGTGTGGTTAGTAGTCCCAACTTCTTTACAATTGCTTCAGAAATCAAGTTTATTTGTGAACCACTATCAAATAAAGTATCAATCTTTTGATGCTTGGAAATAACTCTAATATGAAAAAGCTCATGCCTTTTCCTCTCATTTTCTTCATTATCAATAGATTGTACAGAATTACTAGTAGATGCTTCAGAATTTTTACCTTTTATACTTGTAGCTGTGACAGTTTTTTCATCACCTGAGTCTGACCCCAAATCTTTCTGAATAGCAGCAGCAATCTTCTTCTTCTTGCCATTGAACTTCTTGGGTTTCAGCTCTGGATGCAAAGACCAACAATGTTCATCATCATGTCCATCCTTCTTGCAGTGAGTGCATGAAGGTTTGTCTTTCTGTACAGCGTTTTCCTTCCTCTCTTTCCATTGCTGCTTCCTCTTTTCCTTGTTCTTGCTTGTAGTGGGTTTTGATGATCCCCCAATCTCTGGGTTCACATTCTTGCCTATAGCCTCTAGATGTGTAGCCTGAACTGATACCTCATCTATGCTAGTAGGGTTAAACATGAGTATGGTGTGCCTCAAATAGCTATGCGGACCACCTATATACTTCAGCAAAGTTTCAGGTGAGTCTAAAGAAATGCCTAGAATTAAAGCTCTTTTTCTAAATTCTTGGTTATGGCTTTGTACACTTTGCCCTTTTAATTGGTGATGAGTTTGCCAACTCATCATTGCTTGCTGCATATAAGCTAGTGGATAGAACTATTTTTTAATGGCATAAACAAATTCACTCCAGGTAGAAAGAATTCTACCATGCTTCTTCAAATCAGCTTGTGTCCTGCCTTCCCACCACACTAGGGTAGTTCCTCCTAGGCAAAGGCTGCCAACTCAATCTTTCTCCTTTCTGAATCAATGTTCTACACCTTGCAATATACATCAATCTGTCTAATCTAGTTATCTAGCTTTTCTGCATTTAATTCTCCATCATATATTGGCAAATTTTTTTTTACATATAATTTAATCAAAGGGCTAGAAGGAGGTGTTGATAGAGGAGGCTCTTTCCCTTTCCCTTTTCCTTATGAATGGCCATCTAGAAGAGGTTCCTTTGTTCCTTTGTCTTGTTTGGAGGTTGAAGTATCTTCACCTTGACCTTTCTTAAAATCTTGATACATCTCTTCTACCATGGCTCTCATTGTCATGAAACTGTCCATGAACTGAGAGTTTGATTCTAAGGGAATTTCTTTTGCCATTTTCCTCCTAGGATAGACTCTTCCAATTTCAGGGTTAGCCTCAACCAATTCTCCTTCTCCTAATTTGAGCTTTGACCTAGTTAGCATTCAACAATCTAGCACAAGCTTGTATAACCTTAGCAAACCTAAAGCTCTCATACCACTCGATATCGTAATGAGATCTTAGACAATTATTAAGGTATTATAGACTCATGTGCATGGATTTTTCCTATGTTACTTTGTGCAATGGATTGATAAGACTGCGAAATACATAGACAATGAAGCATTTAAAGAAACATAATAGACAACACACATATACAAAGCAAGTTTAATATGGAGTTCACCCAAAACTCCTAGGCTACGTCTCTTAGTCTAGCCTTCAGTGGTGGCCTCTCTATTATGTCTTCAGAAGCAGAGTTTTTACAAAAGTGATCTCAGTTTGAGTCTTGCACAACAGATACAAAACAAAAAGGCTTTACTTGGATCCCCCAAGTCTTTCTGAGTACACAGACTCCCCTCACTGACTCTCTGTCTCTGTTTTCTCTCTGTCTCAACATGCTTGTCTATGTTTCTGTTAGTCTATGGCTTTAAATCCAATCGACGTTGTCTGTTCGTTTCTCCTTCTCAGGCTCTCTGGATTCCCGACCTCTATCCGCTCAGATCCCCCTCTGAGCATTAGCAATCATTGTTAAATGCTTTCAAGGATGGTGGCCACTTGTTCTATAACAGAATGGGTCATCGGGCCCTTGAAATTCCCAAAAATAACATTCTCTATTTACACAGAAAAATACACTAAAAACTGTGAAAATTTCACCAATATGTCGTTTATCCGATTTGAAACACTACAGATTCCGCCTTATAACTCCTTTCGAGTCTGCCTTTATATCACTTATAGCATCACCACCGTTGATATGGAAGATCTAGATCCAACGACTATGGTTCATTTCAAGAAACCCATGCGTACAGGAGTTAACCACCTGAAAAGAGTGGGTTTCTCTCTCCAGTGCCTGGACACATGGCAGCTAGTGTATGGGTTCGGGCGAAGCCCGACCATAACCTCTTACCACCTTCGGTCCTTCTGAAATCCCACTTGTTTCCTTTATATAAAAAAAATACAATAAACACTAAAAAGCCCACTCATATCGGACTTGAAATAATATACATATGCATTCATAAACACTTTCGGGTTCGGTTTCATCGCATTGACACTTTATCCTTTGTATTTCGCTTATTTAACGAAAAACGCAAATACAAAGGAAAACCATGTTTTTCGGATCTTGAAATATATCAAATGTCACCTATATATCCATTGGGTCCGGCTATCATGAGCTATGTTTATATCGGCACTGCTCCATTGTAATGCTCGAATGCGATATGGTGATATTGCAATCGTACGTCGCATAAGCCCCCAAGCTGTTTGGTAACCGCTCCTCTGTAATCGCCAATTGCGATATCGCGATTCAACTTGGGTCGTCGATCTGCATGCTTGATCGATGGTCCTCATTGACCTGCACTGATCGCGATTGCAACTATCATATGGTCACCTCCGATGGTCTCTACCTATCACCGCCGACTACGATTTGCGAATCGGATCTGGACCGTTGATCGGCCAGATCCGATGGCTCCCATGCAAAGTAGTTTTACGCTGCTGATACTCTGTTTTTCAATGTTTTCTCTATGTTTTTGCCTCCCGATAATGTAATCCGAATTTAAAAAGGCTCTTCTTTCGTGATAGTCTTGAATGTTTAGAAGACTTTGAAGACTTAGAGGGTTTGTTGGGATCCATTTGGATCATCTCTCCACCTTCTTCAAATGTCATTGATGAGTTGTTGGATACAAAGTCCAACATTTGTCTACAAGATGACCCTGCTTATGGCAACGAGTGCAAAACAATTTCATCTTCTTTGCAACATGGTTTCCATTATCCAACGGACCTCTGGTGTTCTAAGTGAACTATTTTGGTTTTACGTTTTACATATCTTCCTTGTAAATAAATAAAATGAAAAAAATGAACGTTGAGTCCTTATCCAGAAAAAGGATCATCCCGAGTTTCCTGTAACGGAAGTGACAGTGATACAGTTCCTTAATCGCGACGAATGAGAGAAATTGCTTTTCACCCCCTTCTTATTACAATTTATGAACCTGAGCCTAATACTACAATCCATATAACCAATTCTCTGTTTTCTATCTCTTTTGCTTTGAAAGTTTCCTGTATGTGGCCATTTTATTCCAACATCTTGAAACATTATGGTTATTCAAACCACAATAGGAACATGTAAATTCTCTCCATTTCTTATGTGAAGATTTACATGTTTATCATAATGGAAAATTTGTACCTTGCACATTCACTTTTGTCACCTTCTTGAGGAGGTGGATTTGATAAGGTAGTGGCTCTCTTTGGAATACCAACAATGGTTTCAATGATCTTATAGATTTCAACATCCTCTTGTTTGCCCTTTCCACTAGTTGCATGCTTATTAGCATCTTCTTGCAAAGTGGGTATAAAACTTTTGTATTCTTCATGAACACAAACTTCACAAGCTTGAGGGTATGAAAATGTAATGAAATTCCCTCTTGGAACACCTTCATGTGCCTCCTTGTCTTTGGAGCATTCTCCATCATGTTGTCCGTAACCAATACCCAAATACCTAGGCCTTTCCTCAACAACAATTGGCTCAACTATGCCTTGTGCATGTTTGCCTAACCCTTTACCTTCATAGCCCATATTCATCAATAATTTGGACCCTATTCCTCTAGTGTGTCTTTCAAAAGAACCAAAACATTCATTTTGAAAGGAAATTGAAGATAAACTTGAATTTCATACCTCATGTGCATGCAGATACTTGGCTAGCTTTCCTTGACATCATGGAGTAAAATTTCCATCTCATGAATCTTTTCATGAAGCTCTTGCTTCTCCTCCTTCATGGCCATCAACTCCTCCTTAATTATAGTGTTCTCCTTCCTATCTTCAATCATCTCTTGCACCATATCTCTCATGATGAAAAACTCTTGCAACATCTCTTCATTAAAGAATCTTGCTAAGGAAGAGAGATTAAAGAGATCACTTGTTGAAGCCGCCATCACATAAACTTGCACATTGTTAATTATCCTTGCACAAATCTCAAGCAATCAAGAAAATAAACCTTTTCTCGGATACCAACTTGATATATAGCTAAATGTTAGTTTTGTTGTGCTATTTTCAACTTCATATTTATAAAAATATGCTTGTCAATTGCCTCTTGTGCATGGTTCCTTTATGATGTCTGTGAATAGAAACAGGTAAATTTTTATGTCAAGTTTTATGTTAGAATCATGAGTAGAATATTAGGAAAATGAAATGTTTAACAACAGTAAGTAAATGAACAACAAACCATCAAGAAAAACACTTAACACATTGTTTTGATAAAAGAGTTCACTCCTCCTGGGCCACATCTCCTTGGTCCAGCTTCCATGGCTTGGGCTTTTGTATTTGCTCAAAATGGAAAAAAACATAGTTTACAATGCTCTACAACTCCTGAAATTTGCTTCAATGAACTCAAAGCATCCAAAAACCCCTAAGATGACTCTTCAAACTCTGAAAATACACCACAATTGTTTTGGGCTTGACCTCCTCCCTAGTGGCCCTAGACTTTGTTAAAATTAACCGTTGAAAAAATCACATATGGAAGTGCCCCATTACCTCTTAAACTTGTTCCATTGTGTTCAGAATGTCGAAATCATCTAAGAACACCTTTTTCTGATCCTCATTTGGTCAAATTTGCCAAAGATACAAAAGAAACAATGTTCTCCTAGAAATCATTCACTAAAACTGGAGGAACTCTAGTTAAGGCCGCCAAATTTGGAGACAGGCCCGAAAATAGCGGAGTCCATAAAAAATATGCCAACTTAAACTAGTGGTTAATTCACTGTTAAGTGAGGTTTAATTAAGCACTAATCATGTTTTAATGAAAAATACATGTAGTTTGTAAAATCGTTAGCTGCCAGAGTGTTCACATGTCATGGAATTTAGTCTCGTGGTTATGGTAACATAAAATGGTTTGTGCTGGCAGTTATGTATAGACATCGTCACATGCAACATAAAATGTTAATGTTATATTGTCGCCAGATCTGCTAATCATAACTATGGTGCGTTCACATGGTTTGTTAACCGTCACAATGTTGGAGCCGCCAAAGGTTATGGTAATTGCAACCACCACCATTTGGTGTGTTCACATGTAGGGCTGGCTTGCGGGTTAGCCCTCCTAATCGCCAACACAAAAACCATTCAATGTTAAATATGTAGCAATCGTATATGGTTAAGAACCACGGTTAGAGGAGACAGTTAAGGCGTGAGCATTGTGGAAGGTAGGTTGCGGGGTCGAACCTTAGCGCCTCCATAAAATTTTGATATACCACTATAAGGGTACGTGGTAGCCTTCAAGTTTTCCATATGTCGCCTTCTAATTGGTCCACCTCGACCATGCACACCCCATAATGTGTTGTCACTTGTCAACCTGTAATTCACCCACCTGTACAGGAATATTCTCCTTGTTGAGTGGGTTGTACGGATGCCCAGTCAACATCGCAGTCAACCTTTTCCAAAATTTGGCTTATTTGGTGAAATGGTCAACAGGCTCTAACTTCCTCATACGAACTCCGTTTTGAACGAAACGAGTTGCGTTGGAATCATATCACTGAGACAGATGCAATTGTTTAGCTTTCGAGTGATTCTAAGCATTTTTATTTTTGAGCTATTTCTTGCCCCTAATCCAGATTCCGATCACTGAAAGATTGTAGAGAACGAGACAACACCTACAACAAAGATAACTAACTCTGTTTCAATAGTTTGAAGGAATGGAAAAACTTGAATTCTGAGTCTAAAAGTTGAAATAATTCCTAAGATAAATAGAAGGAATTTTAAAAAATGTTTGTATAATGTACCTCTTTCTGGGGGATCATACATCTGTCTAGGGAGAATGTAAAACTTTTTCTCTCGTCTTCATATTAGAAGTGCCTTTAGCGATCTTCATCTTCGACTTAACTAAAATACTAGTTGCTTCTTCAGCAACTTCTTTGTTGTTTTCTTGTGCTACGAAATATTTCCACTTGTGCTGAACATGCTTCAACTGGATAGAAACATCTACCCTTGCAAATAGCTTAACTACATGGGTCAAATAGTGAAGAATCTAGGTAAGGCTATCATCTGTCCACACTTTTTATTTGTCCCCCCTGAGCTCTAGAGAAGAAGCTGTTGTATCCTTTTTAATCAAACTATACCCTTGTTTTTCACTAGATGCTATTAATGCTGCAAGGGCGAGCACAAACCACCAATATCGGTGGTTGATTATTCCAACCCCTATAGACCCTATCCTGACCATATTGGATTTTGAGTTTGGCCTTCCAAGTTCTATCTAATAGTTGTTTATATAGTAGAATGAGTAGTTATATACCCATAGCCAGTTTATGTTGTTCGTGATTGAGATAGGATGTAGCTCCAATTCCTGTACCATATCTATGTGAAGTAAATTCAAATCTACTCTAGGAACAGATAAATTACTAGCAAAGGCGATGGCAACACCTAAGGCATAGGTAGATGCATCACACCTTTGTTCATGCGGGTTCAACATTTTTTCTGCAATCTTCAGAATTGGAAGTTTGATACATCTGTGACACTCCAGTTCGACACAAAATGAACAGGTTCCGAGAGTATAAGATATCTGCTTCAGTTAGTTGAAATCCATATGTTTTTTCATGTGTTGTGGGCGTTAAAAGTGTGGAGATAGTGCCATGCCCATGCTCATCTTCACAATTGACTTTGCTTCTCGCTCAAACAAACCAGCGAAGAGATATTTGTGGAGTAGCCGCCTGGCCTACATGCATGTCCAACATGCCTCCCCAATCAAAAAATCTTGGTGGAATTTTTATTTCCCATATTTATTTTGTTGCTTTGGAATAGTCGTGCTATTTTATATGTAACTTAAATTTTATTTTCCCATATGTATTTTGTTGCTTTGGAATAATAGCCGTGCTATTTTATATGTAACTTTAAATTGAAGTAGGTTGATGGTCGTAATTAAACGAAGTAGAACATATCACTAACATATAAAATTAATGTTATATGGATGTTTAGTTCATGCTACAAACCACCCATGTTGCATCACCGTTGAGGTGTACACTTGTTGAAAAATCCTAAGTAACCTGCAGTATAAAACTCCACTTTTATGTATTCTCTAAACGTTTCAACATTTAGGTTTTATTATATATTCACACTTTATTATATATATTCGGCCATTATATAACTGTGGGGGGGAAATACCATTTTAATAGTTAATGGCATAAGTTTCTCCTAAGTCATAAACTCATTTTTAGGGTTTTCAACCGAGTTCACTCTATTCAATTTTGTGTGTTGTTTTTTCCTTGCAGTGAAGGTGCAACCAAGAATCTTCATATGATATTC
Organism: Pinus taeda; assembly: GCA_000404065.3. Taxonomy (NCBI): domain Eukaryota; kingdom Viridiplantae; phylum Streptophyta; class Pinopsida; order Pinales; family Pinaceae; genus Pinus; species Pinus taeda. Next base: position 10,700 of record APFE031018181.1, read on the forward strand.
AATTTTGTGTGTTGTTTTTCCAGTGAAGTGAACGTGCAATAGGGAATCTCTAGGCGAGCATAATGTAAACACTGAACTTTCAAAATTACACAAATTTTGTGCATCTTGTGCTTTAAATATTATTGTGCTTAGTCTGTATTTTGAAAGTAAGTGGAAAGCACACTCGTTATTTATTATTTTGAAATCATTAGCTCTAATGCAAAGAGCAGACTTCCTTTGTTTCACCCTAATATACTAGTTGTTGCTTAACTCATGTCTAAGCAACTTAATAATCCATGAGATATACGCGGTTCTCGGCTTACACATAGCAGTGATCAAATGAATATGCATAATATATGTCAGACTCTATTGTAGGTTGAGGTATAAGGATCATAACGCTTGTGATCAAGGATGTAGCTAGTTTCATGTTGTGAAAGGGTCCTACGAGCAACATTTTTGATATTGCTATATTCTTATTTATATGTTGGTATAATGATGCAGCATATATTGGTATTATGATGCATCCAGAGTGGCGAGACAAGAATTCTTTCATGCAGCATGGTTTTTGGAAGGGATTTTTATGCATATTCTTGTCATCCACATTATCAGAACAGATAAGTTATTTTCATTCAACGAAATGTGAAATGCATTATGAGGATTAATATGTGTGATTGTCGTCATATGTGCAATAAGTATAACATTTCCATATACAATGATGGGCAAAACAATGGCTATAGAATCCCTGCCATTCTCCAAAGTTCTACTTTGGCTTCTTGGTTGTAATTATATTGGGTTATATTTTTATCAACCAACTCGTCAACATGGCCTACATTTATGTTTATAAGAGATGGTTCTACATTTATGTTTATAAGAGATGGTTGTAGTGATTCTAGTTTTTTTAAGGCAAAAACAACTTCCATGTAATGTTCCCTACATGTATATTTTTTTGCTCGAGGCTATAATTATTTTTGACACATATACAAAGATAGGTAATTTTTGTCATTTATATTAGTTGCTTGTCTAATGAATATACATAATTTCACTTCTTCTTGTGCATTTGGCTTCACATTCCTCCCATACAGTTAGTTTCCTTCCATCTTATTTAGAGGTGATTCCACCTTGGTTTTAATTTCACTTGATCCTTCTCTACTTCTCTATCATAGTAATACAATCATTACTCTCATATTAAACATTTATCGATTAAAATGTATCTATCCAATATTGGATTTATAATAATGATACGTTTAAAAAGTGCTTCATTGAATTTTTATTAATGATACATTTAAAAACAGCTTCATTGGATTTTTAAAAATGATGCATTTAAAAACAACTTCATTGGGTTTATCATTTGAAACCAATTTCATTGGATTTTTTAAAAACAACTTCATTGGGTTTATCATTTAAAAACAATTTCATTGGATTTTTAATAATGATAAATTTAAAAACAACGTCGTACTTTCATAATGATAAATTTAAAAACAACTTTATCTCAATAATTACTCTCATATTATTGAGGGAGTTGGGCAGTCCAAGTGTAAATTTTGCCATGATTAGATCTAGATTTGTGAAAATCTAGAATGAAACATATAATGCCTTTGACATTTCTAACCTTTAAATAACAAATTAGAGGCAATATCATATATGATGATGATAATGGTGGTTAACGTCCACTCAGAGCAAATTGGTATATCGGACCTATAATTTTCTTAGTTCTTAATTGTCTGCCTTCTCGTCTTTCTTAGCGAGATTGGTGTTGTAGCTTTCTTATTTTTCTCTACGGTCTTCCAACGTCCTTTATCTTGCATCTCCTTTATCTCTTTTGGTTCTTGGGACATTGGTGTCTTAGCTTCACAATATGTTGTGTTCATCTTTTTGAAGATAGTCGGAGAAGAAGTTTGGTCTGGGAGATTTTCTTCGCTGTTAAATGAAGATTTATTTTGTGCAGTATTCGAATTCTCATAACTATTGATGCTTGAGGGATTGTCGAATTCACTTTTTTGTTGTTGGGTGGGGCTTTCCTCTTGCTTGTCTTGAGATTTGTTTCTTTCTTGCCCGATTTCTTGTGATTAAGAGTTTTCTAGAGAGTATTCTTCCTTGATGACAGTGTAATGTTGTTTTTGTGCTCCTTCCCACCATGTAGATCTATGGTGATTCTTTCTAGCAGAATTTTCTCGGAGGCTTTTCGGCAATTTTTGGCTAGATGGCCTATCTCAAAGAAGGATAGACATCTGAAGAAGACACTTTCATATTCGAGTTTCTGGTTCCACACATAGTCTTTACTTGTTAGGTTTATTTCAGCTGCGAATTCGGCGCTAAAGTCCATTTCCACACAGATGTGTGCATAGGTGGTTCTGGCATATTCCTCTCTTTCTAGGCACCTACAGTAAAATTTCCCAATTGCATTTCCAATGGCTTTTAGCGAGGAGAAATTTGAGAGATGCAAGGGTAGGTTTGCAATCTCACCCAAACTAGTGCTGAGGTTATGACTGTTGTTGAGGGATCGAATGTTGGGTTCGATGGCTTCATGAATAGGCCTAAGTTTTCCCAAAACCAAGGGATGGAATCTAGAATACATTGTCTACTTTCAGGGTTTTCAAAATCTACTATAAAGAAACCCCTAACACAGGGGTAGATATTAATTTCATCAGAAATGACAGGCTTCCATACCTCCGAGGTCCAATTGTGGAGAGTTGTTAGCCGTGGCCAGAAACCATTGAACCGACAGATTAGGACACTTTCAGAAACTCAGGAAACTCAGGAAATGTTAGACTTTTGTGGGGAGGGGTGAAGGAAACTCAGGAAATGTTAGACTTTTGTGGGGAGCATAACATATGTTGCATGATAGAGAAGATTCCAGTGGAGTATGTAAACACAGCAATGGAAAGATTGGTGAAGGGAGATGTGAAGTACCGTTTTGTGATTGATGCTGCTCAAATTTTCAAATTTTATGGCTGATCTGATGAATGCCACTGTTTTTAATTAATCTTCTCTAGGTGAGATAGAGAAGATTAGCATAAATATCTAATTGGGTCGCCGTCTCCAGAGAGACAGCAATTTAGAACCGCTGCCGTCTGCGGTGGTCAGAGACGCAATGTGGGGGCTCTCTGGCCATGCTTCGCCATTATAAATGTGGGGCTCTCTGGCCTGACTTTATCATTATAAATTTTAGGTATTGAGCGATTCATTGAAATGACCTTTTTCATGGACCGGACAAGAGTGGATTTATTGAATCTTATGGAAAAGAAAAATAGTGATTTTTTAACATATTTTCCTGTGTAAATTAGATAGATGAAGTTATTTGTAAATAAAATGTTAATTTACAAGTACTATGATCGGATACTTTGTGCTGTAAAAAAAGTAATTACTTATAAAAAATAATAAGCACTTAGAAATAGTAACCATTCCGAGAAAAAAAATTAAAAAAACCAATATTTAATGATCGTCGCCTAATATATATATAAAATGGCGCTATAAAGTCAATAGTAAAAAATACAAGATTAAAAATAATTTAAAAGTTCAAAGGTAGAGTAATTCTCCTCCGTTAGAAATTTCGAAAGCCGCTACTCGTCTTTGCAAGGAACCCACAATGTGAAACAGTGAAATTAAAGTAGTAGACCAATACTCCCACAACAACACCTCCACTTTGGAATTTTAACTGCCACAACTTGTCTTTACCAAGGAGATATATGTTTAGCTTTATTGTTCGTAGAGAATCCAATGACAAGAGGATGATATCTAAAATTGAGTTTTCTAATATTTTTAGATTTTGTTTTGTTTTAAAATTTACTTCTTTAATCTTTTTAATGCAATATAATTAAGTGTTTTGTCGTTATGTGATATAATTTTGAACAAATTATTATTTTTATTATTTAATATATAAATAAATTTAATATTGTAAAAGATAATACCAAGGCACTGATGTTAACAAACTGTTGTAACTATCTCTGATGTCTTTGAAAGCATCACATTCCAAAATGAAATGTTTTTCTGATTCCACTACCCCAGAAGTGCAAAAAGTACACACTTGCTCTTTCCAAGTTTCTTTAGGTCTTTTCCACTGACCTGTTTCGTATCGTAATTGATGTGAGTTAGTTTTTAATTGAGCAATAAGAATTTTTTCTCTCCATGGGATGCTAACTCCGATGTACTCTTTTTGTTGAAGACCACACGTGGGGTTGAATTCTTGAACATAGTA
>APFE031018182.1:0-18024 GCA_000404065.3 Pinus taeda
CAACCAAAAACAAATCTGGGAGGACACCCTCTAATTCTCGGAAGGCCATGGTTAGCCACCGCTGATGCCTTCATTGGCTGCAGATCAGGAAGTATGATTATCTCGCATGGAGATGAAAAGAAACACATTACACTCTATTCACCTGCACAAACCACTTCTTTAGAATCAGTACTTGAAACCCAGGAAAACAGGCAAACAAAAACAGTTTTAAGTCTTAATCAATTCTATGATTTTAGAGAAGAGGAAGGGAATGAAGATTTGATGGATCTTTTCATTTCAGAACCAAATATTTCAGAGCAGCTTAGACGAGAACAATATGAAGTTGCTGATAACCTTTTAAATCAGTGTTTCCAGGAAACTTGTACTATCTCAACTTTGCAAAATTCTTTTGTAAACATTTTTCCTGTAAACACAATTTCCAATTCTGTAGTCAAAACAATTGAGGTATATCCTGGTAAAACTCTCAATATAGGAAACCAACTGCAATCACAACAAGAACAAGAGGTAATTGCATTATTAAAGAAATATTCAAAAGCATTTGCCTGGGATTATATTGACATGCAAGGCATCCATCCAAACACATGTACTCACCACATTTACACTGATGATAAACTAAAACCTGTTAGACAACCACAAAGACGAATGAATCCTACAATGAAGGAAATAGTAAAAGAAGAATTGCAGAAGTTGTTAAGTGTCGGATTCATTTATCCTATTTCGGATAGTCAATGGGTTTCACCATTAGTCATTGTTCCAAAGAAAAATGGCAAATGGAGGGTATGTGTAGATTATCGTGAACTAAACAAAGCAACATTAAAAGATCATTTTCCTCTACCATTCATTGACCAAGTGCTGGACTCTTTAGCTGGAAAGAAATATTTTTCTTTCTTAGACGGGTTTAGCGGATACAATCAGATCAAGATAGCAACGGAAGACCAGGACAAAACTACATTCACATGCCCATGGGGCACTTATGCATACAATGTTTTGCCATTTGGGTTATGCAATGCACCTTCAACTTTTCAAAGAGCAGTGCTTGCAATTTTTGCTGATCTGGTACATGAATGTGTAGAAGTGTATATGGATGACTTTACAGTCTACGGAAATACCTATGATGATTGCCTTAAAAACCTTGAAAAAGTCTTACAAAGATGTATCGAATCAAATCTGTCATTGAGCAATGAGAAGTGCTATATGATGTTAACAGAGGGAATAGTGCTGGGCCACCATATTTCTGCATCAGGAATTAAGGTGGATCCAGCTAAAATCGAAGTCCTGAATAACTTAATGCCACCTACAACACAGAAGGAGGTAAGAAGTTTCTTGGGATATGCAGGCTATTACAGACGCTTTATTGAAAATTTTAGCAAAATAGCACAACCTTTGTTTAAACTTCTAGCACGAGACATTGAATTTCAATGGACTACTAGCTGTCAAAATGCTTTTCAAATTCTAAAAGACAAGTTGTCAGTAGCACCTATACTTCGTGGACCAAATTGGTCTTTACCATTTCATATTTCCACTGACGCATCTGATACAGCAATTGGCGCTTCTTTAGGACAGAAAGAAAATTTGCTTCACTATGCAATATACTTTATTAGTAAAAATCTGACACCTGCAGAAGCAAACTATACAGTCACTGAAAAAGAAATGTTAGCTGTAATACACGCAGTAAACAAATTCAGGCATTACATAACAGGATATCAAGTGTTTATTCATACAGATCACTCAGCAATAAAATACTTGATGAACAAACCCATCACTAATGGGCGAATTACAAGATGGCTCCTGTTATTGCAAGAATTTAACATTACAATCCAAGATAGACCCGGTAAGGAAAACCAGGTGGCTGACTTTCTGTCCCGCATCCAAACACCAGAAGACCCAAATCCTGTGATAGATAACTTCCCGGATGAACATCTATTTGCAATAACAGTAAAAAACCCTTGGTTTGCTGATATTGCAAATTACTTGTCATCTGGACAATTTCCAAATCACTTTACAAGCAAGCAAAGAAAGAAGATAATTAGAGAAAGTTCTAGATATAGCTGGGTAAATGGTGATTTGTTTTATACTGGTTCTGATCTAATGATTCGAAAGTGTGTCCGTGAAGATGAAATACTAGATATACTTAGAGCATGTCATGACGAACCATGTGGTGGCCATTTTGCAGACAAACGAACAGCATACAAAGTGCTGCAACTGGGCTATTACTGGCCATCCATCTTCAAAGACTCCAAGGCATATGTCAAATAGTGTGACAGCTGCCAAAGAGTAGGGAGACCCATTCTGTCAGATGAAATGCCACTGAGGCCTCAAGTCCTCATTGAACCATTCGAACAATGGGCACTTGATTTTGTAGGACCCATTAATCCAACGTCAAATGGAAAAAGATACATTCTTGTATGCACGGATTATGTAACAAAATGGGTCGAGGCCAAAGCAGTAAGCAGAGCGACAGAGGACACAGTGGTTACTTTCCTCTTTGAAGAAATTTTTGTGCGATATGGAGTACCAAGACAAATAGTGACAGATCAAGGAGCGCAGTTTACCTCAAAGTTAGTACGGGATCTGACAGAAAAATACAAGATAAAGCACAGAAAATCTACTCCATATCATCCACAAGCAAATGGTCAGGTAGAATCCACAAACAAGGTCTTAGAAAATATTATGACTAAGACAGTGCAGCTTAATCGAAAGGACTGGTCTGAAAAACTCAAGGATGCATTATGGGCTTATAGGATCACATGGCGAAATACAACTGGTTTTAGTCCATACCAGTTGGTGTATGGAAAAGAAGCCTTATTGCCCATTGAGTTTCAAATACAAACCTATAGATTAGCAGCACAGTTGGGCATGGATCTCACCGAGGCACAACAACAGAGAATCATGGAACTTAACCAATTGGATGAAAAGCGTCAACAAGCAATTGAACAGACAACACTAGTACAGCAACAAAGGATGAAATGGCATGATCGATACATCAAAACAAAGACATTCCAGAAGGGAGACTGGGCGTTATTATTCGACTCCAAATTCAGGGATTTCAAAGCAAAATTTACAACACATTGGCTGGGGCCATATGAAATTGAGGAAATCTTTGACAATGGATCTGTAAGGATAAAGACCATAGACCAAGATCCCACCTCATTTGTTGTCAATGGTCATAGGCTGAAAGTCTATCATCAGCCTATTAGCAAAGAGATATTTATGAAACAACTGATCCAAGAAAATGGACTGGAAATAATGGCTATGCCATCTTCCAGTTCTGAAAAAGCATAAAAAATATGTATAGTTAAAAAAACAAAAAGGAAAAAATAAAAAAAAAAGAGAAAAAATATATGAAAACATAAAAAAAAAATATAAAAAATAAATTGTTTGCTAGTGAAAACCAGGCAACTGGCACTGAGCAAGCATGAATTCATAGAGGAAAACCAGGGAAACCTGGACTCTATGAATTCTCCATTCTTGTGTTACTACTCTTACTTAATGTCAATGCAGGGCCTCTCAACAATTGACTTGAGGACAAGTCAAACCTTCAACGAGGGAGAGGATTATCGCAACCCTTTAGCTGTTACAGCTAAAGGATTGTGTTGTCCACTTTGAACCTGAGAAATATTGCAGAGGGACCTGAAGCAAACTTGTTGCAGCAGAACCAGATCAGAGCTGGGACAATATACCAAAAGCATTGCAGAGGGACCTGAGAAATACTATTGCAGAGGGACCTGAAGCAAACAAGTTGCAGCAGATTAAACCATTCCAGGCACATTGCAAAGGGACCTGAAAGAAACAAACATCATTCAAAGGGACCTGAAGAAAACAACAGCAAAGGAGTATAGTAAACAAGAAGCAGAAATAAAAGGCTACTTTTCATTTGTCCAAACAAATTTTGGATCCAACATTCCACCTGTATAAACAGCATCAAGGAGCACCTGTACATATCACCTGTACAAACAACAGCAAGGGAGTATATTTTACGCCATTTTGTACTTAAATTTCAAATTTTGTAGGAACTTTTAGTTTTGATTTAATTCGAGTTAATACCTGCAAATATTCGTTAATATTATTTCCCACATATATACCCTACATTCCCTATTTCATATTCCATTCCATACATATTAAATTTCCCTAGATATTTTTCATTGAATGCAAAATGATCAATTTGGGACCACTCTTGTACCTGCACATGAATCAAGAGCATTAGCATGATTATAATTTTAAAACATGGCCCCAATGGTCATTTTTAAATTATAAAGGCGATATTATATGTTATGCACTAAAGTATTAAAGCATTTGAAAAAAAACATTATGGTTATAAGGCGCTCAGATTATTATAAAAGATATAACCTAATAATGTTTGAAGGAAATATGCATATGAAAAAAAGGTTATATATAAAATGCATATATATTACAAGACATAGGGTTATAAAAAAAAACAAAGGAAATATATTTATAAACCCTAACAAGTGCACAAAGGACGCGGGCAATGCAAACATATAATACAAAGGACGCGGGCAATGCAAGTTATATATGGTCATAGGAATACGACTATGGTATATATGTATGCCACAATCAAATGCGCATATATAAATATTGCAAAACATAAAACAATGCGCATCAAAGGTATCTATGGTATACAAATCAAAGGCGTCGTGGCAATTATGGAAACGTATAAGGGTTGCAACACGGTGATATAAGGAGACCATATGCAGTGGTGGAAAATTATGACAATAACGCCATATTAACCAACGATCATTGCAAAGAATATGGTTATACACAGAGCAATGAGTCAAATAAACGGCGCACAGGTCCGGTCTTGCCACGGTGCGTGAAGGCCGAAGCCCGATTGGTTGCAGGAACGGCGGTAGGTATACATTGAATTGAATAAATACGGCCATCCTCATGACTCAGTCGGGCGACTGAGTCAATGAGGACGGCCCTGTCAGCATTACCATCATCTAATAAGAACCAGTACCATAACAAACGGTCATAAGAGCCTCCCCTGCCCGACTCAAACCCATTTCTTCATCGCTGAAAGCTCAGGGGGTCGAGGTTGTGAGCAGAACAGTAAAGGAAGGTCAGAGAAAGCCTGAGAGAGAGCCTTAAGAAGGATTCTACGTAAAAACGCCGAAGTTGGTAAACAAAACGGTAAGTTTATGCATGATTTTCGCTCGGCAAACTAAGAGATAAATTCGAATCCGCCATTACTCACAGGGTTTGCTTGTTGACAGCAGTTTGACAGCCCGAAACGGAGGGGATTCGTTGGTTGTTTACCTTCCGCGCGGCCAGTGACAGCCAGGTAATACGTAAATCCGGGATATCTCTTTGTGTTAACAGCGCATAGGATTAAATGCCTCCAGTTTTGATTGCATAAACAATGGAAATGAATCAGCCAGCGCTCCAATTCAATAGTTGCATGTGTTACACGATAGGGAGCGTGAGGATAGTATGCACATAAGGCGCCGAGGGCAATTAAAACAACTGAGTGTAAACATGGTTAAACTGGAGTCATGTCTTTTTGTTGAAAGCCGCCAAGTCTATAAATATATGTTCTCATTGCACCATCGATTGTCATCAAATGCCATGAGGGTTGTAATCCAGAGTTGCACCAGATAATATGCGGCCATATGTATTTAATTTGACTGTTGAAAATATGACCGGGTGTGCAGTGGAAGAAACGCCGAGAAGGAAGCAGGGGAATGTGTAGTTTCCATAGTCAAAACGCATCCATTTTCATTAAATGACTCATGCTTGTGCCTGTTAAACTATTGGAAACCGTTCTTAAATTGATTTGTTTGATTGCAATTGTTTGTTGCCCGATCACGTTGCATGGTCAAGTCTTGAGGCCGAGAGCATTGTTTTTTAATTTTTGCATGTTTTCCATTCGATGAACAGAGGCCGAGCGTATGTGAAAGCCCTCTAGGCTCATGCATTTTTATACACAGTGATTTTGAAGAGGCCGAGAGTGCAATTGTTTATTCAGTCATGAGTTTCAAATTTTTTTTTGAGCACTTGTAGTCAAACCTTGGGAAGGCCGAGAGTGAGCTGTCTGTATATTCAACCATGGTTTCAAACTTCTTGGTAAAAGACAGTGCAATTTTTAGCCAAATCCTGGAAAGGCCGAGAGGAGAATTTGTTTTATTATACAGTCATTAGAAATACAGGGCATGTTTTGAGGCCGAGGAAATTTTTGAGTATAAATACACAGAGGATGTTTAAAGGAAACTAAAAGCAAAATTTTTATTATGCTTTTAGTAATTATGTTTAGTTTTGTTTGTGTATTTATGATTTAAATATACAGGGGACAGAGTATTGATCATAAGTGTTCAGGTTGGTATGCTTTGAAACAGGGATTTGACACAGGTTTATACAGAGAAAAGACAACAGAGACTTAAAGATTGAATCAGAAAGGGCAGGTAAGCTTCATAGCTTTTACAATTTCATTTAGAAACAATAATCATTATCCTTGTCAATATGAAATTAGTAACAGCTGAGGATTACATTTATTGGTTCACAGAGATAATGACGAACCGGGTAGAACCCAAATTTCACATAGAGCAATGGGGCAAAGAAACAATAGAAAAGCTATATCAGTCAGGCATGATAGGTTTCCTTCAGAAGTTTAATGGTCACTCAGAACAAATAACTAAAGAGTTTATCAATAATTTCAGTCAAGATAAAACTCAGATAGGTGAACTCAGTATCCCAGTGACTCAGGAATTTTTGTCTAAAGCCCTCAACTTACCTATGGTAGGCGAAAACTATCATAAGGGTCTGCATTTCAAGGAGAAAGCTTGGACTTTCTTCCTTGAAAAGAACAGGAAGGGAACCTTTGATAGAGCCAACGGGATACCTCGTGAATGGTTCAATGAACCATGGGGAGAGTTAGTTATGATCATTCAGAAATTTTTGACTTGTGACCGACAATATAGTATTGCTCATCTGTACCATGTTAGATTGCTGCAGCACATAAAAGGAGATGGTAGAATAAATTTGCCATATTTCTTATATAAGAATCTTGTTAAAATGATCGAAACAGTGAAACAGGAAAATAAGCCAAAGGCCACACAGCTATATCATCAAGGGTTGATTAAAATCTTGGTAGAGTATCAGGTGAAAGAAACAGGGTTAGATTGGCAGGAGTTTATGCATAGACATCACTTTACTGAACATTTTGTTGAAATGCAAGAAAAAGTAGAACAAGAGGATAGGAGTATGATGAACTCTCCTTTCTATCCTAGAACCAGAGCAAAGAAGTTAGCTATGCATGAGATTGATCCATCTATTTCTGTTCCTAGGACTAGAAATTCTGTTGATTTTGAGAAGGAGGTAGAAGCCTATTCTCCTAGGGAACCAGAAGAACAGGAACCCCTTGAGAGAGATTCTATATTTGACAATGATGCAGGAGAATATTTGATGAAAACTACTCAAGATTTTGAGAAAGAATTGAATTTGGCTAAAATACAGGACCTAACAGATCAGCTTGAAATAAAGAAAATTGTTGAGAAGCAATTGAAACAGGAGAATAAAGCTCAGAGAAAAGAAAATGCAAAGTTAACAAAAACAAATGATAGACTACAGGAAGAACTAAACAAGTTAAAAAGAAGAAATGAGTTGCTCTCTAAACAAGCATTCAAGTGGCTGAAGGATAAAAACACATGGCAGGCCAAGTATGAAAAACAGAAGGTCAAAGCAGCAATCTTAAAGGCCAAGCAGGGATCAGAACTTGAGTATGTGGACAGGGAAACCGATACAGGCACAGCATCTACTTCAGGGGGCAGAAGGTCCAAGAGAAGCAAGCAAGCATGGGGACATGCTTGAACATAAGCATGGGAGAGATGTTGGGCTCCAGATTTGATCTCATTTTGCTTTAATAAACATATCTAGTTATCCATTTATCCCTCATTTTCATCTCATTCATCTCACTTTAATTAATATTTGATGTTTAAACAGGTATTTAACTTTGATTTATCAAATTCTAAAGTTTTTATTAAAGTTTGAGTTTTTGTGCAATTTTGGCAGTTTTAAGAAATTCCCGTAATCACTTCATGACTGATATGGATGCAGGCCACCTCAGCACGAATGGGATGCATGAATAGAAGGCTTGGGAACTAGGATCAAGCTACCTGTGCTTGGTTTCAGGAGAACGAGTTTTCTTATGCCTTTTTGGAGCTAGTCAATCATGACTAGTCATCCAGAAATCCCATTTAAATAGGGCTGTTTTAGGATTCCCTGATTTTAGTCATATATTTTGGGATGAGGGAGTTGGATTCGACCTGGATAGGTGGATTAGGATAGCTATGTTTGTTAGAGAGATTTCATATCAGTTGGTTTCATAAACTCATTATTTAAGAGCCACATTTTGATGGCTCAACACACTTGACATTTGACATTGTTATGCTGTAATATTTTTGGTGTGAAGACTTGAAGTTGGAGACTTATGTTACTTTTATTTTTCTGATCAATACATGGATGGTTTACTGATCTAAGCTTCTTATATCATCTCCATAAGTGTGCAAGGCAAGGGTGGAGGGCCCCCACACCAAGCTAAGTACACTTTCAATTTAGACTAGTTCTATTTCATTGCAATTCTGGTTGATGTTAGCTTTGGTTGTTCAAAGTTGATGTTAGCTTTGGTTGTTCAAAGTTTTATTTCAGATAGCATCATGTTTATTGATTTCATTTATTAATGGTTTCCTCATCATCTAATTGAGTTGGCAAGCAAGTGCTCAAGTTGAGCATTCTCTCTTTGAAATGATGCATTAGATTTAGTCCTTTATTTACATGCAACAGTTTGTTTCTATTCAGCTTTATATTTTAAGATGAATAAGTTATTGTGGAAAGCCCTGAATGTCTCTTAAGTTAAGAGCTCTTTTTCATGTATGATTTATGCATCTTGAGTCTTTAATTATAGTCTCTAATTCATTGAAGTCATAATTGAGGTGAGAGCAGGTCTCTTGAGTCAAGAACTCTTTCAGTATTTCCTCTTTTAAGCTTGTTGAATTATGAGTTTTTGGTATATGTTTCCTTAGTTTCTTTTGTCATTTATCTTTCAAAATATAGTTATATTCGATCTTCATAAATAATGGATTTGCCTCTAAGTTTCACAAACCCGGATTGATATTAATACTTGCGTTAATTTAGTCACATAAATTTAAAAATGAAAAAAAAAAGTTTATAGAATCCATAGAAACAAGGGCAGTGAAAGAAGATTTGTTTTGTGTTAATTTCTTATTATTTTATTATATAAACTCAAAAACCAAGAAGAGGGTCTTCCATGTGATATCAAATCCAACTTAAAAAAATGGACATTAAAACGCACTGTAGTAGCCTTAATCACTACCTAAAAGGAGGTTACAAACCATTATATTAACTCAATGCGTATCAAAATCATAAGTAAATCAAATTCAAGGAAAAAATTGAGAAATATAAAAAATCATTTAACCCACTGTCTAAATGGGTGAGGAAACTTGCGAGATGAACACTAACCCTGAATGAACGAACAAATTATAGCAAGAATACAATGGTGGAAGATGAACACTAAACTTGTCTATTTGATTAATTTTAGGGATGAAACATTAAAACATCATCAAGTTATTAAATATTCCACATTAAAAACCACATCATAAACAAAAGCATAGTACACAAAGTCTAAAGGTAAATATAGAACATTGGTCTTTACAAAAGAAGTGAAAAGTCTAGAGCTCAATATATAACTGGTCATTTAATGGAATAAGAGTAGAATCTAAAGCTTAATCTCCACCTCTCGTTTTATGTTTCTCTGCTCATATTGAATAATATAAATATTATGAAATAATTATTTATGGAATGCATTTAGATATGTGTAAAAAAATGGGGAAATTATCAAGAAAACTAGAAAGGAAATGTAACAAATCGGACAAGTTTGTAAAAGTTGAAAAACAAAACCTTAACGATCATTATAATACTGTGTTATAGGGGTATCTTCTTGAAACATACTTGCACCAAATAGATCCGAAGTAGGCTCTCCCTTGCCCAACAACTTCCCATGGATTAAATAAATAATTAATACCAATAAACAATTAATGTATTACCAATTCACAATGTAAATAACTGCAAGCTTCCGAAATGAAGTGATGTGAAGTATTATTTTGAAGTAATGGTAGAAATATATAAACCAAAAAAAAAATCATGAATAGGGTGAACATGTCAAGAATATTAGTGTAATTTATTCCAAACTCACACTCAAAAAAATTTATCTTGGATCATTATTGTTAAGTTCTTTTTGGATTAATAACATGATTTGATGATTGGGAATGGCCTTGATATGAAATATTATGTAAAGCATGAGATTCAAAATTCAAATCCACGTGGGATAGACCTATATAGACACACACATACACACACACACACATATATATATAGAGCATGCTTGGGTTGCATTCATTTCATAATATGGTTTCGTAATTCATTTGGTTCCACCCTATGTGTGAAGAGTTTGTTTCAATGCTACCATTAATTTTGTGAAATACGACATTGATTTATATGTTGAGTCTTAAAGATAAAAACAGGGACTCCCAACTGTGTCATCCCATTTCTATGTTTTTATTCTACCCTTGTCAGTATATGATTTTGGTATTTATTTAACTAGCTAGTAATTGTATTCAGACCCATGGCACTGGATAAAATAAAGGCTTATGTGTGTATTGAAACCCATCACCATACATAGAAAGTTGATATCAGCCCACACATGCACACAATATAATTGAACATTACAATAATAGCTAGTGCACTTCTCTACTCGATATTGGTGATATGTGACTTGGGTCTATGTGGTTCCACATACGATGGTTAGCCTTTAACACCCACATGAATTGGTTTTAAAGGATGGACTAGATCTCTAGGAATGATCCAATGGTGAAAGAACTCATAATGCATTTGTTGATGTCTAGACAACCTCCTTATTGACACATTGGCTCTATTCATTGGCTACCCGTTAGAGACATTTTGAGGTAAAAAATGGGCCTCAAAGCAAAGATGTATGACTAAAATAAACTCTATAAGAACCAATATGATTCAATCTGATTCACGTTCAAGTCAATTGATCATCTAGGTCAAGCATGTTCCTCCTGCTTCTAAGGTTTGTCAAAGTCAAAAGAATATTTTTCATGAGTCAAAGATTCATATTCCATTTAAAGATTGAAAATAAAATGGGAAAGTAATTTTTAAATAGGTATTTTGGCCAACAAAACCCTTATAGAATTCGATTCAACCCTACCTATCATTTAGCCTCTATCCCAAGGGACATGATTGTTCACCCCTGTCTAGAGAAATATAAATAGAAGATATTTGGAGCTCATTTTAGACACACAATTTTGGATTAGATGATCTGAAATTTCATAGAGAAAGAGGAAGGACGAAATATAAATATAAATATGGTTAGCCTTGGCTTATAGAAGGTAGAAGGGTTTTGGATGTATCATTTGATCTTATTCTATAGAAGAGAATTCTCTACGGTCTCCCCATGTATTGGAGCCTATATCTTATGTTCTATTTTTTCTTTTGATCTTCATGTTTAAGCTTTGATAATTGTTTGATGAAGAATAACATAATTAAATAAATATGAAGCCAACATATAGACTTGAGTAACTTGTAATTCAACCTAGACTTCCTACAGTGCTCCAAAACAATTTTTCCAGCCCACAGCTATAGGGAACTTGAGAACCAATTAAAAAACAAGTGGAAAACCCAAAATGCCATACATATCCAAAAAAATTGAAGGCAGGGCTAAAACCACTATCAAACCCAAAAAATACCCTTACCAATTACAACACATAACTATAGAATCACATGCATGCATCATGCATCTGTAAACCAATAAAGAAATCACACATGAAACCCATAACATGAAAAATAATCCTACTATAGTTTTTGATCCAACTATATCCTTATGCTTCATTTTTCTTCTTTTCTCTCCCTTTTATTTCCTTTGTTTTTCGTTTCCTTTCTTTCTCCAAATCCAATTGCATTCTAGAGTTCTCCAAGAAGGCTCTAACTATACAAGTGCATGAGAGAGAGAGACAAATTCATAGGAGAGAGCCAGAACTAGATTGGCAAAAGCAATTAATCATTTATCTAATGCCTTTTATCATTGATGCCTCTAGTTTCTTCATGTTCCTTCATTCTTCCACTAATTTCCCTCTCATGCATGTTTGTGTCTCTTCATCTCCCTTTTATCCTATTTTCCTTTATTTTCATTATTAAATGTCAATTAATACCTCTTTGTCTTTGCCAATTTCTTTTCTAGTTTCCATAGCCATGAATAAACAACAAGTGATCTAACTATCATGTTTTTCCCATCACTAAGCTTGTAATATATGTCCCGTGACCTTGGCCTTATTTTATTTACATAGAAAATCAGAAAGGGGTTATTACATTTGATTAAATATAGAATCAAGGAAACATACAACATAACTTGATGTCACGAATTGTAGAATGACCCTTTGTCAAGCTTGTTCCTCACCTTTCATTCCTATGCACACAAAAACATATAAAAAAGTAAGTTATTTGGCATAGGTTATAGGAAAAGCATAAGCACTAACCTTATGTGCAAGACCCCTTGAAGAGAAATGAGTTCATCTCTCCTTTGTGTGATAGTGCACTTGATTCCACTACTAGTTCCTCCTGCACTCCTAGTTTCAACTCTTTCTCCCGTTGTCCCCTTCTCATATGATTTCCTTCCCTTTCTATTATTCAAATTTGGCTTCTTATTTAGTTATGGTTCCTGGGTAGTTAGGGTCAACCCAGCTATGTAGGAAAATAACATCATCAATAGCCAAGTGTGTTTATTTCTTGAATTTTAAAATGAGCACACATATATAGTTACATATATATAAATTTACATTAGCCATATAAAATCTAATGTAACCAAACAAATTCACATTAGTCATATAAAATCTAAAGTAACCAAATGCATTATCATAAGCCATATAGGATCTAAAGTAACCAAATGCATTCACATTAGCCATATAGGATTAGAAAATATATGTACATTCCTTTATATATGTTTACTTTATTTGTCATTAACAATTACATATTTAAGCATGTTCATATACAACACAACTTCTACCTACTTGGAATATGAGTAGGGTAACTACATGTTTTATAAAAGGGTTGTACATTACCCTTGTGTCTCCTCCCATTAGATTTAATTAAGCCAGGTTTAAAGAATTAAAAGGATTTATTACCTAGGAATAATTGATTATAAGTGTTTATCAAATTCATCAAAGAAATAGGGATGTTGATCAAATCTTATCCAACCATGTATTAGTTTCTCAATAATATTAATATTATTGATATGAGAATTTGTTAATAAATTTTAATGTTTAATAATACTAGATTATGTGTCTTAGGTCCCTATACTACTAGTGTAACCCCTTATTGTTATTATTAAAAACCCCTTATTATATTGTTGTGCCCATGTAGTCCCCATATTATTATTATTGTGTCCTTACATTATTATTGTTATGTCAACTTTGATTATATTATGACCCCATAGACTCCTATATATAGAAAGGAGGTCTTGTCATTGGTATCATCCAAGAATTGTTAATTTGTGTAATGTAAAGGAGGTTGTCCCCTCAAAGAGGCTTATTTCTAATGCGTTGATCCATATTTTCTATCTTTTTGTGAGCTAGTTTCATAATATTTGGTATCAGAGCTTTGGATTCTAGTGTTTCGATTCTCCAAACATGTCATCGTGGAATTTTCGCTATAACATTTTTTCTGCGACCTTTCAAATGCTAACAAAAGAACCCATTTGAGAGGAAATCTCACCAAACCTCAAATCCAAATTTCAGATCTTGTCTCACTATATTTTGGGCGATACGATCCGAGGAAGTTAGGCTTTTTGCAAGCTCCAGAATTTCATCTAAAACCAATCATCATGGAAGTTTCGCAATAACATGTTTGCTACGAAGTTTCAAAAGCTAAAAATAAAAAAAAAAACCCATTTGTGAAGAAAGCAACCTAAACCTTGGGTCCAACTTTCAGATCTTGTCTCATTATATTTTAGGATATATGATTTGAGGAAGTCAGGGTTTTTGTAGACTCCTAAATCTTAAAAAAGTGACCTTGGGAAAATCGTCATAACTTTCTTTGTGAGCATCCGATTGAAATTTCATAAGAATTTACAGAAAGAGGACAGGCTACAGTTTCCGATTTATATTATTCATATTCGAAGGTTAAAACAGTGACACGTCACATTCCATACAAGTTCGCTCTTCTGAATAGGTATATAATCAGGTCATCTTGGGAGATTGTGCATAACTCTTTGTTAGAGAATCCAATTTCGATCAGAGTAGTGGCATTGGAAAGAGGACATAGAGGGCCATTGCAGATCGCGATTTTAGAATTGGAAAATCTAAAATTACAGAGTTACAGTACTTTCAAGACTGAGGCCCTAAAATCAAGAAAAGGCAATATGAGGAAGTTTCATGGCAAGGATCCAGTAAATTGGATACTACAGATGGAGCAATATTTTGATCTACATGGAACTAGGGTTCTTGACATACTCTTCCATAGTGCATAGTCTGAGCACATAGCTTTACAGACCCCAAAGTTGTCAGATATGATTGGACTCTGATAAACAGAGGAAAATGAGCGGTCTAATGGGGGAGGCATCAATGCCTTCCCCCAAAACTCACAATAAGGAAAATCCCACTGAGAGAGGAACTAAAACAACAAAGAAGGATAAAACACAGCCTGCGCAGCAGCCGGAAGAGAATGAACAAGAAGACTTGGAACAAGAGAAATTGAACAAACCAGCGACTTCAGGCAAGCCAAATAACGCTTCATCGCCCACATGCAAGCTCATCGCTACGAAAAGGCCCAAGATCGAGCTCCCTAGTCACAGGATAAATGCGCAAATATAATACATGAAATATCATGAACTGATTGGAAAATTCATAGGCTTCTGGCCTACTGAAAAAGCACTGCAAGGCTGGATCACTTCAAAATGGAAGCCCAAAGGTCATGTAACTCTATAGCTCACTGCCACTTTCAATTGCCTTGAAGACCGGAATAGGGTCCTGGATGGAGGACCTTATTTCTTCAATGCAATAGGTCTCTATCTACATGACTGGGTCGAAAGATTCAACCCTGATAAGGAACATTTCAGCTAGGCATTAGTCTAGGTACACTTGTACTCACTTCCAATGGAATATTGGGACAAGGATTCACTGACAACCATTGGAAATGGACTAGGTGATTTTATAAAGGTGGCAGAGGAAACTAAGCTCTGAAGATACACATCCTATGCACGGATCTGCGTCTACATGAATCTTGGCCATGCGCTACCGGACATGGTAAGTCTTCTTCATGACGACTTTGAATGGATTCAGCCCCTTGACTACGAACATGTACCCTTCCATCGTAGGCGATGCCATACCGATGATCACCTCTTTTGTGATTGTCCCTTAAATATGCCACATAAAACCACAAACTCTCGCAACAAGTCTGATCCAGAAGGCTTCACCAAGGTAACCAGCAGGAAAAAGCATAACAAGAAACCTCCCTCAGCACCCAAAAATGCAGCTCCATCTTCTACTTTTCCATCCTCCAACAACAGCTTTAATATTCTGATAGATCTAGAACAACTCGACTCAAAAATGCCTAGGACAACAAACCCAAGCTCTGCTCCTTCCAAACCTCTGTCCCCCACTCTAACCCAAACTAACACCAGTCATCCCTCAAAAGCTATCCCTTCCGAGAAGACGGCCTCAGATTCGTAACCCAACCCCAATCTTGTTATTCACAAAGCCCTATGGTCTGATAAAAACATGGACATAGATGATATTCAGGCAGAACCCTCTCAGCCACCAATCCACCAGGAAGGGGGAAGTCAACAAAGCTTAATGGAAGAGGAACTAGAAAGCTTTGATCTAGGGGAAATATACATCTTCAGTCTAGAGCAAGCCTGCAAAAGAAAAGAGTTCGACTTAATACCGGAAAGACAACTGCAAAATTTGGAAGTAGTGCTCACAAAGGTGCATCAGCACAATACTTTAGGCATATGGAAAGGACGCAAATGGGATGGGAAACATATCATTAAGGATGGAAAGAAAAGAGGCAGAAAGAGAGATCTACAACGTAACATATTAATTCGGTAAATGTTAGTGGAGTCAGGAAGATGCTCCAAGTTGACCAAATATTACCGATCTTTACCTACCAATCAACCATGAAGCTCATCTCATGGAACGTAAGAGGACTTAATGGTCTCAGGAAGTACAGAATGTTGAAGAACATGATCCTGCAAGAATAGCCACATATTGTATTCATGCAAGAAACAAAATGCAACACTAGTACCTTAGAACCCATTTTATCCAACGCCTGGGCGGGATGTCAAATAGCAATAGTCGATGCAACCGGTGCATTAGGAGGATTAGCTATAGCATGGAATTCTCAACACACTTCCTTAAAAAATATCCATGCTTCACACTATTTCATTCAAGCCATGCTCCATCTGATCGGCACCAACATACACAGACACCTAACTAATGTTTACCTCCCTTAAGAAAGTACACAAAAGATAAAGCAATTAGAAACATTGAAGATCCTCAATGCTCCAAGAGCTTACCCACTTTGGATAATGGGAGGGGACTTTAACATGATAATACAGCTGGAGGAAAAATTGGAAGGCAGACGAAAGTTGGACAAAGAAAGCAATGAGTTCAAAGCATATATTCAACACAATAGTCTTATGGACCCACTTTTTGACAACGACATCTTCACTTCGAATAAAAAAAGAGCAGGTACTCAACAAATATCATCCAGGTTGGACAGATTTCTACTCTTAGACAACTTTGTTCATCTTGGTGGAGATATCAGCACCTCTATCTTACCCTTAGCTGGCTCGGATCATTGGCCCATTTATTTACAATGGAAGAATCCAAGAAACTCTAACAGAAAACCATTCAACTTTGAAGCTTTCTAGCTTACCCACCCTGAGTTCAACACCATGGTCAAAGACGCTTGGGAAAGCTTTATTCCCAATGGAGGCTCGCTTATGTACGATTTCCAGAAAAGACTCAAACATATCAAAAACAAATCAAAATCTGGAACCATACCACCTCTGGCAACATCTTCCAAGAGAAAAAAGTCCTGGAGCAGAGCATGATAGAGGTTCAATAGAAAATCATCCTAGAAGGTAGAAGAGAGGAGTATGCCAAGCAGGAACAAACTCTACTAACACAGTTAGATGAAAGAGGCAAACAAGAGGAATTACTATGGCAATAGAAATCAAGAATCAGATGGCTAAAAGAAGGGGAACAAAATACTAAGTTCTTCCACAACACAACCATACAAAGAAGAATGAACAAAACAATCTCACATATTCAAAACCCTCAAGGAGACAATTGGAAAAATAGGAAGACATAGAGAAAGAGTTGATAAATCACTTCAAAGTTGTTCATCAAGAACAACCCACACATAGACAGAATTCCATCAGTGATATCCTACAGCATATACCTAAACTCATCACTGAGGAGCATAATAAATTACTGCTAAGGCCAGTCACAATCATGGAAGTTGAAGAGGCTTCCAATCAACTAAAGGCAGGGAAGGTGCCGGGACCTAATGGCTTCACATCCAATTTTTACCATCACTTCTGGGATCTTATTAAAGCAGATGTTTGGAATGTGGTAGAGGAATCAAGAGAAATGCACTGGTTACTCCCCTCACTGAATTCAACTTTCATCAACCTTATTCCCAAAGTCGCGTAACCAAGCACTCCAGAGAAGTTTAGGCGTATTGCCCTCTGCAATGTTATCTACAAAATTATCTCAAAAGTCAAAGCCAATCACCTCAAACCCTCCTCCTTCTTCTCATCTCTCCAGAGAAATATGGATATGTAGAAGGCCGCCAAATTCTAGATTGTATAATTTTAACCCATGAAACGATTCATTTGCTCAAAACGATCAAGCAAGCAGGTATGTTACTGAAAATCAACCTTTCCAAAGCCTTTGATAAACTCAGTTGGACATATAT
>APFE031018203.1:0-111618 GCA_000404065.3 Pinus taeda
TTTTTTATTTTTCCGTAATTTTTTTTTTATATTTATAATTTAATTTTTTATTTTTTTTACACATTTTTATGGGTGTTTTTTTGTTATATATATATATATATATATATATATATATATAATATATATATATATATATATATTATTTGAGTTTTTTTGGTCATGTTTTTTGAATTTTTTTGAATGTTTTATTACCAATATGAAAATCACAAACATTTAAAAAAATATTCACACTTAATATATTAGAAAATTTAAAGTGTAAAAAATAAGCTCTCTAAACAGAAAGGGTTGATGTTGCATCAACACTTTTCAAAATAAAGATGAAAATCACTAACATTTAAAAAACGTGTTCATACTTGATACATAAAAAAATTTAAAGTGTAAAAAATAAACACTTTAAAAAAATGTGTTGATGCTACATCAACACTTTTCAAAATCAAGATGAAAATCACTATTTAAAGTGCCAAAAATATGCTTTAAAAAAAAGGTGTATTCTGCATCACCACTTTTCAAAATCAGGTGATTTTTTACTAACTCACAAAAACGAACACTAGTTCATTTTCTCGTTTGATCAGTAACTATGTTGACTAGAAATGGAGGGAAATACCTATTCTTCCCAATCGATGTATCCAAACTTATTTTTACATATGATATACAATGCAAAAAACATTACATAGATAAAAAAATCCATGAAAATAAATTGTTTACATGTATGCTTTTTGTCTCTGATTTCTTTGACCTTGAGGATGAATAGATATTAGAAAACCCTCTTTTCCTTGTTGCTTTTCCATTCATGGATTTCTTGTTTGGATGTAGTTTTCTTCAAACTAGATATGTTTCTTTCTAACTTGTTTCTTATATAGTCTACCTCAACTCTTAGTTATTCACATTATCTCTTTATCACCTTTAGTTTATTGCTCACTACTTCAACTTTCTTTGTCTCATCCAACCAGGTTTTCAGATCAGAAATTTCATTCTTGAAATTATCCTCTCTTTCTTCAATTATTTGAAGAAAAAATTTCAGATCTCTATTTTCTAAAGAGATATTTTCTATCTTGGATAATACTAAGCTAAGCTTTGCTTTATCTTCATGTAATCTCTCATTTTCTCCACCATTACTACTAATTTCTTCTCCGTGTAATGCATGTAGTCTATCCCAGATCTCCTTTGCGTTCTTGACTTCCATGATTTTTTAAATGTCCATATTGTGAAGATTATCATACATTACACACCTGGCATGTGCATCCCACTATTGAACCTAGTTTGAAGGGGCTTTTCCTCAATAACCACTTATCACCAACTTCCAAACATCATATCAACGAGCAAACATTTTTTTTTTCACCTTCTCTCTCCATTCTTGAAAATTTGCAAGACTAATAAATGGAGCACTTTGATAACCCATGATTTTCCTAGATCTACCTTCTAAAGGTGCAACAAAAAGAAATAAATATGATACCAATTTTTTGGTAATCAATTCACTACTAAGAGAGAGGGGTGAATCAATAGTGATAGGGTTTTATTCAATTTTAGCCTCTTTTTCAACTCATCAACCAATGAGTACACAACATGAAATCATCATATATGAATATTTGAAAAATATTAAAAGATAGCATAAAATCAACACGTCAGCACCACAAAAATCACACACGTATGACACCAAATATTTCTAGTGGAAACCCTGAAGGGACAAAAAACACCCTATTGTTGTTCTTTTTCTGCTGAAAAAAGTCCAAAACCTTTATATTGGGATATAAAAGAGAGTTTTCCAAAAGTTACAGCCAAACTGTTGGCACAGGTAAACTGTTACAGCTCAACAAAACTGGAGCTTTTCTGCTTCTATAAGAAACCATATGATTCTGCCTCCCTGACGAAGGTACTAGACGCCACGCAGGGCAGAGAAAAGAGTAACATTTTCTGGGGTCTCCTTCGTTGAAGGAAAACAACCCCACATATACAAAAAAATTGGCCGGATACATAAGTTATTTACAGAAACCATATAAAATTCTGAATGTTTCTGGGAACTGTATAAAAACTAGATTTGAAAAATATATACAGAGAATAAAAAACATAAGTATAATGCCGTGAAACAACTGTCAAAAATGATAATGTGAACTGGAAGTCAAAGAGGCTGAGAGTATGGAGGCAGGTCTGATCTATAAATCTGCCCCTGTTTGTTTTCTTCTACTGACCAACAGCCCATAACCTGTTGTAGACCTGCCTTAGATAACTGGTCTGCTTCCTCATTCCTGTCCCTGTAAATATGGCATAGTGAAAACCTATTAAAGAAAATCTTTAAAGATATAATTTCATCAACAATAGTCTTCAAAATCTGATTTTGACAAGAAGCTTTTCCGTTGATCCAGTTAATAACGTTTAGTGAGTCCCCGAAAATCTGTATAGTGTTTATATTTCTGTGATAAAGCCAACATAGAAGAAGGCGCAAGGCCGAGAGCTCTGCAAAGTTGTTTGTGCCGGAACCCAACCCAACAGAATCTTTTAATGAATGATCCTGGTTGATGTGAATGCAAATGCCTGCTCCAACCTTGTTGTTTTGTGAAGCCCCATCAAAATACCCAACAGGTATACCCTCCTGTATCATGCTAGAATTGTGTTTTGATTTGGGGACTTTATCCTCTGGGGGGGGCAATGCATTGTAAATGGAAGTGATATTAATGGCAATAACAGGAGGAGGAATGTCCTTGTCTTGGAAAAGACTCTTGTTTCTAGACAGCGAGACACCCCAAGTGAAGATAAGTGGAAGATTCCTCATATTCCCCTCCAGATAAGCATGCCACCATTTCGTCCAAGACACCTCCAATGGATCGGGACCCCCCTGAGCTTTTGTCTTAAGAAGTAGCATGACCTCCTCCCATATCTTCCTTGTGAACGTACAGGAATTGAAAAGATGGTTGATAGTTTCTTCATCTGATTTGCATAGTGGGCAGCGTCCGGGGCCAGCTAAGAATCTAGCCTGTAGAATTTCCCAAGTAGGAACCTTCCTTTTCATAATGCACTAAAAAAAGAGCCTCGCCTTGGCAGGACATTTGAGTTTCCAGATATCTTTGGCCCACCAATCCGGGCGACCACAGCCTTTCTTACCCATAAGAAAGGTGTATCCATCTTTTGGGGAATACTCCCCAGATTTGCTTTGTGCCCACATCAAACAGTCTGGTTCATATTTAATCCTGACATTGGTTCTTTGAAGCTCTTTGATGAAACCCTCCCATTCGTTTTTCCATCTTGCATTAATCCCTAAATCTTCCTCGTTCTTCCAAGCCTGTCCCCAGATAGTAGACTGTCCAACTCTTTCCACCTGGTTTAATGTCAGAATACCTTTAGTATCGAGGTGTCTAAGAAGTCCTGGAGATAAAGCAAAAGCATCATTGCATCCAACCCATGGATCTCTGCCAATCCTGATCTGTTTACCATCTCCCACTTTCCAGGCTAAGCCTTGTTCAATAACTGAGAAAGCCTCCACCGTAGCCTTCCAAATTGCTGAAGAATTTTTTGCCTTCTTGTTTTGACTCCGAATCCATTCATCTATGGGAATAGGGTCAATGTACTTTCTTTTGACCACTCTGGTCCACAGGTTTTCCATTGATATAAGACGCCATCTAGATTTGGCAGCTAAGGAGATGTTGAAGTCAGGGGATCTTTTTATTCCCCAACCACCCCATTCTTTTGGTCTAGCCACTTTGTCCCAAGCTACCCAGGGCAAGCCCGAAGATTCCTTTGATCCCGACCATAGGAATCTGTAGCATATTCTTCGAATTTTCTCCATCACGCCTTTAGGGATCCAAGTCAGAGCAGCCCAGTAAACTGGAATGGTTGACAAGACAGATTTGATAAGGGTCAATCTGCCAGCTCTGGACAGCCATCTAAAGCTCCAATGTGAGATTCTGGATTCAATCTTTGCAATTAACCAGTTCCAATCCACATTCCTGTATACAGCAAGCTTTAGCCAAAAACCCAAGTATTTGAAAGGATCTTCCAGAGATTAGGAAGGAAAAGGAAAGAGATTTGTCATTCTATCTCTTTCTCTTCTTTCAAAATCTGCAAAACAGACTTGGGATTTTCCAGTGTTTATTTGCATACCAGTGGCTTTTAGAAAAAGATCAAAAATACATTTAAACTCCTTTAATTCATTATGGCTACCATTTGCAAAAATCAGGATATCATCAATGAAAAGAAGGTGTGTGATGTATAGGTTAATTGCAACCTCAATACCTTTTACCTTTTCCTCACTTCTAGCTTTGTGAATCAGTCTACTTAATCCTTCCGCCACAAGGAGGAACAAAAGAGGAGATAAGGGGCACCCTTGTCTGAGACCTCTCTAGCTGTTAAAAAAGGAAGAGACAGCACCATTGATCAAAACAACAAAGCTGACATTTGTGATGCAGCCCATGATCCAGCTGACAAAAGGATAGCTGAAACCAATGTGGGTTAACAACATCCTAAGATAGAGCCAGCTGATCCGATCATAAGCTTTGGAAAGGTCAATTTTTAGAACAGCACCCTTCTTTTTCTTCAATTTTATACTATGGGTAACCTCCTGGGCTACGCCAATGGCTTCATGTATCTATCTTCCGTTCAGAAAACCAAATTGTTCCATTGAAATATTTCTGGATAAGATTGGTGCAATTCTGAGGGCAATAACCTTTGAAATAATCTTGTAAATGCAATTACATAAGGAAATAGGTCTAAAGTCTTCAAAGCTTTCCGGATCATCCTTCTTTGGGATAAGAGCAATAAAAGTTGAGTTAAAGGGTCTATATATTACTCCTTTCTGCCTTGACTCTTCAACAACTTCTGTTATCTCTACTCCAATTTGATAAAAAAAGTGAAGAAACAGTTCTATAGTCCAGCCATCAGGGCCAGGGCTTTTATCATTACCCATAAGTTTTATGGCTGCTTCTGTCTCCTCCTTGGTGACCGGGATTAAAAGATCTTCTGCTTCATCTTCCTCGACAAATCTAGGAAAACTATGCACAGTTCTGAAGACTTCAGCAATAATTGCCTCTCTCTGATCAGTAAAAAAGTTTTGAAAATGTCTTTTACCCAGCCCAGAGAGCTCGGGAAAAGAACTGAGTTCTCTCCCTTCTTCATCTTTTAGTCTCCAAATAGTGTTTGCAGACTTCCTACCTTTTGCAAAATTATGGAAAAATCTAGTATTCTCATCCCCCGCTTTTAACCAGATTGCCCTACTTTTGATCCTCCATTCTTCTTCCTTTTCCAGCAGTATTTTATTTTGTTGTTTCTCCAAATGAAGGATTCTGTCCATTGAGGCTTGTGAGGAATACCCATCTGTCTCCATACTTTCCATATGCTTCAGCTCCTCCCTTATGCTGGACATCTCCTCGGATTGTTTCATTTTTTTATCCTTTGCCCAGGAAATGGTAGCTTTCTGCAGTCTTTTCAAATTCTCCATAAACAAATAACTTTTGTCCACCCCGATATTTTGCCCCTGGTGTATCCAAGTATCGTTAAACAGCTTGCAGAAAGTAGGATCTTGGAGCCAAGCAGGGTTGAAGTTAAAAGGGGCAGGAGGTTTGGGAGGACGATTGGTCATGTCCAAGAAAATCGGAAAATGGTCCGAGTTCCCTATTTCCTCGACCCACTGCCTGATCATAGGGACCCTGGAAAAGAGAAACTCCGAAACCAGAAAACGATCAAGCCTTTTGGCAATCCGGTCACCTCCCACCCTTCGATTCCTCCAGGTAGGCTTTAGTTTAACCGGAGCAGGATCAATTAAATTGTTCTCTGAGATAAGGTTGTGAAAAAACTCAGCAAAGGGGTCTTCTCTTGCAGAAGGGCCCCAAGCTTCATTCCTCCCAAGAGAGAAATTTAGGTCACCTCCCAAAATCATCATCTGATTATTCATCACAGTTTTTGACATTAATTCTTCCCAGAAAGAATCCCTACTTTGGCAAGGGCCATAGACATTTACAATGGTTAAGGGGAAAGGGAAATCTGGGGATAAGACCTCCATTCCCAAAACGTTTTTCAAACCCCAGTGATTGAGGTTTTTAACCCGGCTCTCTTTATAACCAATTGCAAGGCCCCCCGAATGGCCAGAGGCATCCAAAGCAATGAAGACCCACCCCGGAAGAAGAGAGTTAAGCATGGGTTCAATCTCAGAGGCCTTCCCCAAGGTTTCTTGAAGGAAAATAACATCTAAATTGGAGGTTGTAATCCAATCTTTCAAGGCCAGTTTTTTAGGTTTGCTGGCCAAACCTCTGCAGTTCCAAGATGTCAAAATAATTTGTTAACACCTTCATGGGGATGAGCTGCTCTAAGAACCCCCAGAATGGAATATTGTTTGCCATCTGCAACATCCAATTTTGCTTTCAGTTTCGCCTTGGACATGTGTGATTTCCGACCTCTCTTATTTTTGAAATTATTCTGTGGAAGGATCATACCCAAACCACCTGAGGTACCTTGTTCTTCCAGTTTTCCTCCCAAGGATCTCAAATTGTAAGGGCAGTGAGGTCGTGGGGCAGAGGTTGTTAGTGGAGGCCAGTTTTCATCACAGCTAATATCCCAAGACAGGAAAGAATTTGCTATAGTTTCAATATTTGGACTCATTGTTTGATGATCCATATTTTTTACATAAAACATATCCTGCTCATGATGGTTTGAGTCATTATTTTTTACAGGATTATGCTCATGAAAAAAAAGAGGGAGAGTTTCTGTGTGCATACCCGATTCCTCTACAGCAGAGTTAGTTTGTTTATCATTGTCTTGCTCGACTGTCTCTTCGGCTTCCACGACCTCTTTCGCTTTTTCCCTCACTGTAGATAGCGGAATTTTCTCTTTTGCCATCGTATCCACCTGAAATAGGTTGCCTTCGTCCTCGGAAGGCTTCACGAACTCCTCTGTCTCCATATCCCTTTGTTCTTGAGTATCCGTCATAATTTGCTCCGACGGCATCTGTGCATTTTCGGGATCATTTCCTCGATTAAACCTTCGGAAATGTCTTCTTCTCCTCAGCTGTGGGCAATATTTTGCCATATGCCCATAATCGTGGCATCGATGGCACCTAAACGGTAAGTATTCATAGTCAAGTATCTGTTCGTATACATAGTCCTGAAACAGTAGGTTGATTTTCTTTGCCAGACGACCACTCGGGTTTAGCATAACCAAAATACGTGCTATAGCCCTGTTTTTTGTAGTCAAATAAGACATGTCTGCCTCCATATACTCCCCCAACCTATTACCAATCGATTTGAAAACCTCTTCTGTCCAGAGGAAGGATGGTAAGCCCGGTGCCCGCACCCACACCGGAAAAACATTGGTTCTCTCCTTAATGGCGTCAAATAGGGGAGTCCATTTTTTTAGCAGAATAGGAATGTTCCCTATATGCCAGTTACGCTGTAAAACCCAATCTGCGGATCCTTTATCTCCAAATCTGAACTCAAACCATCCTTTTGCCAACACTAGGGCTTCAAATTGAAAAGGGTTTTCATTTTTAAAGTATTTTTCACCCCATTCTTGAAGAAATTCAGAGGTGTATTTCTTACCTCTAGCTCTGCCGACCAAAGTACATTCTGCCACAGTTAATGCCTCGACCAAAGAGACCTCCATTCCGAGAACCAGGCTGTCTACGACCTCCAGAGCTCAAATGAGCCTTTGTGGCTTCCATTTTGCTCCCTTGTAACCTGCCCCTTCCGCCTGCACTCTTGTGTCTTTTCGTATTTCTGTGTGTTCATGGTTTATCTGAGTTGAACCCACCTGAGGTTCTGTCTCCTGCATAGGCTGATACAGGTCTAGAGTCCCCAAAACCCCATTCCCCGTGGAGGGAATATTAACTTCCGAAACATTTTTGACTGCCTGCGCCCCCACAATAGCCTCTCCACAGACGTTTGAAGAAAAACCCTTAGGGTTTAGGGGTTCATTGTGAAGAGGGACCCTCGAAAGTGATAAAACCCCCCCTGATGATCTTGCCTGGTCAGAACCTGTAGGTAAGCCTATCTTGTATATATCTTCGAAAACCTTTGATAATGGAAACCCTTCATATGGTTTTTTCCCTTTTGGGTCCGATGGCAAGCCTTCCTCGTTTTCCCCACTCGTTACTACTGCTTCCACTGGTTTCAGGGCATTCAATGAACTAGGGTTCGGTGTCACGCTACCCGGATTCTTGCTATGAGCCAAAAAAAAGGAAGAATCTGAGTGTGAAGCAACCTCCAGACATGGCAAGTCAAAAGCCCCAAAGTAATGCTCCACATTTTGTGTCGTGATATCCTTTCCCCACATCGATAGGATATCTTCCACCTCGGGGTCCAGTGCCAAAATTTCCGCGGGGTTAACCATGGTTCAGTCTTTCCCAGGTAAGCGTCAACCGGCAATCAGTGAAGGTGAGTTTCGCGGATGCTTCGCGGGTAACACGGGAATGAACGACAGTAAAAAACTGTGTAATGAAAAACTATTTTAAAGCTTCACAAACGCCAAAGAAACCAATCATTGAGAACATACTGACCGCCATAATTTGCAGTTTATTAAACCGTGATTGTCGGAAACTGTGAGTTTCTGACCCGTGCAGGCTACCCGAAACCTGTGCGCAAAGCCTCCTGGCTCACGGGTTTTGAAACGCTAACCTGCTCCGCCATCGTCGCTCCCCAAGCTCGTCCCAGCAAGTTTCGAGGCCACCCTATTGTTGTTCTGTTTATTTGATTCTTCTATTATTTATCAAAGAGATTCATTACACAGATTATATTACCACTACCATCTAGGAGACTCAACCTCTAATACAATTTGTTGGCCACCACTAGCTAGAAGTCCCCAAACTCTTATGAACTATTTGATGGCCACAACTAGCAAGGATCCATATTGTTATCTTGGCAAGCCGCCACTTGTTAGAGACCCCAACCTCCTCAACCTCTATGTGGACCTCATTTCAAAACTTTCAAACTAGGCATAAATGATATGCACAACATGAACACTACAAAAACATCTCATCTACAACTAAACTCTAACTCTCTGAGCATTGATCAATGTTACAAATGTACAAGAAGCATCATTATGCATGTAGCTAACCTCATCCTCCAACGCTACCATAATAAATTTGTTCTAATTATTCTCATCACAATAGGAGAAATAAAAAAACATTAATTACATTCCATACCCCAAGATGGCAATATAAAATAAAATAAAAAATAATTAATCATTTAATCTCTCACACCAAATAACATTGGAAAAACCAATGGTAATTTCATGTGCTTTTTCCTTTCTGTTTTCAACACTACATAATCACACTAAATAAAAAAATTAAAATCACCTGCAACGAACCATACCAACCAAACACATGCTACAAGGTTGACATCAATCCCAACCAAACAGTAATGGTGCCAATAGAAATATGAAAATCAAGCAAAATAAAATAAGGAGAAAGATGTAGTAACAAAAATTTAATTAAATCAAACAAGGATAGTAATTCCGATCTAGAGTGTCCAACTAACTTATAGCCTCTTATCCTCCCTAACTGTAACACACCCCCTCCTAAGTCCCACCAAAGCACAGGTTAGAAGGAGGTGGTCATTATGTTGAGCCAAGATCCAAGGTAGTGTTATGGAAATGGGGTCTAAGTATTTTCTTTCTTCTACATTTTTCAAAACCAAAACAAATAGTATCACTGCATTTGTCTCATCGAGACAATTCCAAAGACATAAGATTTGTTCCAATATGACACCTGGATCATTAAAAATGACCAATTGAATTCATTTCCAAGTAAATAATGTCATGTCGTCG
This sequence comes from Pinus taeda, assembly GCA_000404065.3. NCBI lineage: Eukaryota > Viridiplantae > Streptophyta > Pinopsida > Pinales > Pinaceae > Pinus > Pinus taeda. The sequence continues at coordinate 9,742 of APFE031018203.1, forward strand.
AGCATGCCTCATAGCACCTATATGGCTAACATAAGTCACCTATCAACTAGTGACTCATTCATACTTACGATTATATCTATGTCAGCGGATTATACAACCTAATGGAGGACCTTGATCACACATATGTGTACATGTATAAATATATTCACTTATCTTGCACAGCCGAAGGCCACCTTTTCCACCTGACCCCAAGAATTCAATACTGGGAATTATTTTTATGCTCTTTTCCCCAACCCATTAGGGTGATGAGGATCGAGACAATGTGGATTTGTAGAGGAATGTCGAAGCTTTAACAAAGAACTTGGGTGATGTGCATAAACATGCAATAGAAATTTGTTACATGACGGAGGCGGGAACTTTCCTATTCCTTGGAGTTCGTCTCGTAGAAGGAACAAAAGCACGCTCCAAGGAATATCCCAGATTGACAAGGATCTAGGGTTACATAGAAGTGGAATATGAATGTCCAATAGGGACCACCAAGAGAGACAATATGATTGTTGATCTGCCTCGGAGAGTCACGAGTGTTAGTCGCATGTGGCACAAAGAAAAGCATATTAGCATTGAGGTGAAAATGCCAATACTATATCCCATAGTTGAGAAGGTGTCAATGAAGGAAAATTCACTAATGAACAAGGTGGTAATGTAATGCTTAATCCTGAGCAAATTTTAACAAGTATAAAGGAATTTTTTCCTTGTGCTCTTATACGAGCACCTTTCCCTCTCCACATTTATGATTAAAGCACACATGAAGGGGATTAGATCTTGTATTTGGGTGATATTATATATATATATATATAATATTATATATTATATATATATATATATATATATATATTATATATATATAATTATATATATATAGATATATATATATATACATTAAACATGTATGTGGGTGTAATCCCACATACGTGAGAGCGATACCCTTCCTAAGATTGGATAAGGAATAAGGCATAACAATCAATTAAGTATGTAGTACAATAAACAAAATAGGGATTTTCCTATTTATAATCACTAAGGCCAATTAGAAAAATTGTGAGCTCATCCTGACTCAAAGGCTTATGAGCCTCTTTGACAAATATTAATAAATATAAACCAAGCTCATCTTATCTCAGAGATTTGTTGTTCTGTGGAGCCATTAATAAACATACAACAACTCATGAAATTGAGTAGAAAGCATACAATGCCCAAATTATTATAGGAAAACACATTCCATAGGTAGATTGGAGATCTTAGTCCCCACTCGATTCACAGGAAATATCACACATTTGAGCATTAAAATTAAGATTACTACAGTCTTATAACCCACACAACATTTATATAGATGGAATATATAAGAACCAATTATCCTTAGGATTAGCATGCCATTGTGTTGATGCCAATAACGGAGACAAAATAATAGTCATAAGTACAACATAAGATTATACTTATCTTACAAGAGTTTTGGCAACTCAGAGTGGGACTCTAACTATACACCCAACCATAGACAAGCTACAACCATAGTTAATTGTAGGTGTCAACCCCGAGTGAGACTGGAAAGCTTGAGGTGGAGAGCCTTTGTTGGGTTTTGACCAACAAAACAACTGAAATAGGAATGCCACCATACCACACTACCTTCATCCACCAACGACCCACATGAAATTCAATATTTCAGGTATAGTCACTTCATGTCAGGATACCATGATGCAGAGAACTTCAACTCATTCTATAGGAGAAGAGAGCCACAATTAGGAAGTTTCATCAGTGATTAAGCTTGCAATGGTAAAGAAATCACTGTTGAGGTGGTTCATGTTAGGATATTCCGACACATAGGAAACAGTTAAGTATAACTTGGTCTAGTGTAGAGTTAGGTAAAGTGTTTTTCTTTACTATGTACATTTGTAACTTACAATCTGATGGTCACGATATGTTCAAGGCATGAAGTGGTCCAACAATTCATTCTCTCCTAAGTATTATCGACACTTGATATGTGGCTTAACACCCGATTGGTCCATGATCTCTATTTAAAGAGCATGGAGGATCATTTGTAGGGTGACCATTCATGAGAGAAGCTTATGTAAATTTTATTTCTTTTATTAATAAATTGCCTGAAGTGGCCGCATTGGCTCAGGCTGTGGACTGTTTCCCTCTTTGAGGGTTTTAACAACGTCAAGAATACTAGTTTATTGATCTGTGATATGTTTATGAGTGGTGTCCATTGGTGTTCTATCTGAGGAACTTAACCTGTAAATTCCTACAGTTCATTGGTGAGTCAAGCACTAGATTTTTAACCCAAGGAAACTCCTAGTGGTTCTCTCAGCCCTCATGAGCACTAGAGTGAATCCTTCCAATCCAAGAAGGTCATCAAGCCACCATCTTCTATTTTCTTCTTTAGACTTGCAAGAAAACTACTACTCTCTCTTTATGATTCTTTTTACCTAGCAAGCCTCATGTGAGAGGATTTTTCGGCTAGTGCTCTAATCGAGAGATCAAAACATAGGGATAGGAATCATTGTTCCTTCTCTTCAATTTTTTCTTCTCTCTTGCTACTTTTGCATGCATCCCCTTTCTGTACACATATCCTTAAGTGTGTATGTCCCCCTTGGCTAATTTTTCCTTTTTCCTTGTGTTATTCAATGGCCAACTGTATGCCTCTTCATGAGGTTCCACATAGCTCCCTTAACTTGGATAGTGCAACCCATACTGTTGTATTCAATTTTTTCCCTTATTTTCTTATTGTTAGAGGCTAAGGACACCTGGGCATTTCCATTTCTTACTGGTTAACTTATTACATATTCATCCCATTTAATACTACACTAGGCAACCCATGCCTTCCATTTAAAATAGGTAATTCCTCAAAAAATGGAATTTTTGTTCCTGTCTTAGCCAATTAACATAATTACAATTATTTACATTGAAAGAAATATTTACGCATGGGATATAACACTAAACTACTTCCACTCCCATAATATCCCCCCTCTACTACAATATACTATGGAATCAACTATATTGATTTAACAACTAATTAAACAAAAATGAAGAAAATTTCGACTATATCAACCTAAATTCCCTAACAGGGAACTTGTAATCATTATCACACATCTAGGTGAGTATTTCCATCACTAGCCTCCCATGCTTCCTTGTTGGGATTTTAAATTGTTGGAAATGCCTTCACCCCTCCTCAAGGACTAGAATCAACACCCTATCATGGACTGCACTATGGCATTGGTTTGAATGCTTGTCATCAAATAATTCAATTAGACATTAATGTCACCTATAAGTTGCATCTAACCCCATGTCATAATAGTGCATATCACATAAATAAATAAAAATAATAGATAAATATACATCATACCATTCCTTGTTGGATGTCTCAACATCCACCAATTTCTTGCATGATCTTTGGTTATCATATAACCCCCTTCTAATCTATACGTTAGTTCTCATCCAAGCATATACATAAAAACAACAATGTGTGTGTGTGTGTGTGTGTGTGTGCGTGTGTGTGCGTGTGTGTGATTATAGTCGTAATATTATTAGATCCAATATCCACGTACCAAAATTTCTGAATTAACATCAGCATGCTAGAAGTAAATCATACATCGGGTAAGTCATATATCATATATTTAATATAAAAAAATATAGTTCATCAAGTATTTTATATAAGTAAGTCCATGTATGCATTTTAAATGCATCAATGTTACATAATTTTCATAAACAAAGCATCATGAAAATACAAATTGGGCCTCATCATAAGCAGCTATCTAGGTCAAAATGGGCATCACATGAGGTCAAAAAGTGAGAGGTAGTATCAATATCTAGTCTTTACATCCTCCCAAGTAGCATTCCATTGGCTATCCTTGTCCTATTGCACCTTAAACTAGTCAACCAAATGATGTTTGAGTTGTTTAACTCTACGGTAAATATGCATAATGATTTGATCATGATCATTCCCACATCTAAGACCTACAATTCCCTCCAATCAATTTTGTGAGATTTATTAGAAACATACTTTCATATAATAGATACATAAAAAACATCATGAGTTTTATGCAAATGAGGCGACAATACAAGATGATATGCAATTGGTCCAATTTTCTCTTTGATCCTAAAGTTTCCTATAAATTGAGGTGGAAACTTTGTCCCTTTCTCAAACCGAATGGTGCTCTTTTTTGGTCATATACAAATAAAAACTTGGTCTCCTACTTCACAACTTTGATTGGTCTATCTGCATCAACAAAATTCTTTTGTTTATCATGTGATTCCTTTAAAATTTGTCGAATTTTCTTTACCTACCCTTCCATTTCTTGAACCAATTTTGACCCCACTATTACTCTATCCTCCAACCCTTCCAAACTTAGTGGTGTCCTGCATCACCTTCTATAAAAAGCTTGATAATGAGGCATCTGAATTGAAATGTGGAAACTATTATAGTAGGAAAGCTCTACCAATGGTAGGAACTTCTCGTATTGAGTTTGGTTATCCATAACATACATTCCAAGCATGTCTTCCATTACTTAATTTACTCTTTCATCCTACACATATTTTTTTGGTCAATATGCAATTCTCAAGTTCAACTAAGTCCTCGATGCTCACTGCAAACTTATCCAAAACCTACATGTAATTAAGGGTCTCTATCATGAATTATGTATGTGCAAGCCATGTAGTTAGATAATTTCACTAATAAACACACGTGCCACATCAATGACATCATGAGTGTCTCTCATTGGGATGAAATGGGAATTTTTGGTCAACTTATCAACTAGAAAAAGATGATGTTTTTCCTTTGTGACATGAATGGAAAACCCACAAAAAAATCCATAGAAATGACTTCCCATGAAGACATAGGGATGTCATGTGGTTGTAGGATCCCTACTAGATGGTGTTGTTCAACCTTCTCTCGCTGACATTTAGGAAATTAGCGACGTATTATACCATGTCACGTTTCATTCCTAACCAAAAGAAATGTTTCTTCATGTATGCATACATATTATTTATGCAAGGATGTACACGATAATGTGCTCTATGTGACTCCTCAAATATGGTTCTTGATATATTCCCTTCACTATGGATGTGATTTCTTCCTTGAAATCTAAACAATCGATTAAGTTAAAGGGCATAGCCCTCAAAATTTAGCTTTATCATCTTCCCACTATAGAGTTCCAATGTAACCTTAACACACTAATTATTTTCAAAGAGTTTCTTTAACACACACTTCCTCAAATTTTCCCCCAAGTGTACCAAGAAGAAGATTAGTGGCCTTCTTCTTAGCACATCTGCTACCACATTCACTTTTCCCTTGATGTACGAAATCCAAAAATCGTACAAAATCATGAATTAACTCTATCAACTTTGTCTAGCATTCATATCCCTCTGATTTAAGGTATTATTTAGGCTGTCATGATCAATCTTCAACTCAAAGCTTCTCCCAGTGAGGTAGTTCCTCCAAAGCTTCAATGATAACATCACCACTACTAATTCTAGTCATGCGTAGCATACAACTCAACATGGTTCTTCAAATGGATGAATAAGTTATTACTCTCCCTTATTGCATTAATGCCTATCCTAATATTTGTTATGAAGCATCCATGCAAATTATGAAGTCCTTCTCCATGTTAGGAACTCAAAGGATTGATACATTGATGAGTAATCTCTTAATATCTATGAACGCAATATTTCATATGTACATTCATATCTAACTCCTTAATTTTAATGTGGTGCTGGTTTTCTTAATATTCAAAAAACATTCAAAGAATCTTTGATAATAGCATGCTAGCCCCATAAAGCTATGCACTTGTTGATGGTGCTAGACCCACCAACATTTAGGGGATATCCCTGATATGAAGTCCCAACTAAAGTTCACACCATTTCGAGTAGGAGTCCTAGCAATTGGTGGTAATGCTCTGCCTTGACTTCGAAAATGCGCAGAGTGAAGTACGGTAACTTTGGTGAAAGAAAGTATGTGACCCCACGGAAATTCAAGTGTGATCCATGAAAGTTCCAACACAAGAAGGAAAAATGAAGTTGTCCCCTTGGAAGCCTGTAATAGTACACATCTTAACAGGAACACAAAAGAATAATGACATCATGAGCTAAGCAAAATAGTCCACAAGTTAAGGTGATAAACTAACACAAAAACACAAATTCAACAAGATTCATACAAATGCAAAATAAATAGTTCATCAGCATAAGAAAAAGTTAAATAACATAAATTTTAAATACAACGATAATAGTCCTACTATATTCACAACATATGCATGAAAGTGTGTCGTATGTGAGTTTTATTATAAGGGAAAGCTCCATTCATACATACACCATTGATGGACCACTATCCCCAATAGTGGAACATTAAAGTCAAGAATGCCTACTCCTCTAAAGAAGTATACTTGCTCTACGCTATAGAAAAGCCAAAGCTCTTCACAATACTCCCAAGCTCCTTCTAAGCCTAAGCCTAGCCAAAATCTTAGCTCCCAAAAGCCCATTACATGAGTTACGAGGTTCTATTTATAACAAGAGGGGGTGGCTCTTCAACTCCCCTTTGTGACCTTTGGACTACCCTCATGACTCTTCAACTTCTTTACAGAATGAATCATTACATTACATCATGATTCCTCATATTCCAATATTGACACTTGGAATTTTAGTTACAACATAATTACAAATAACATTACAATTTACACTTGTACGCATATAAGACAAAATAGGGTAGAGACAACTTGACAGCCTAATAAGAAAAAACACTATGATGCTTGAGTTTGGGAGAACTCTAGCTCAACAACTTCTACTTGACGCTTCATGGTAACATATTGGTGTCAAGATTGGTATTTTGCGAGGGAATCACCAAACTGTGTGATGGTATGTCGCTGGAAGCAAACTCTAGCCTCCATGGAATTCGAGTATAATGACTTGGAACCAGTTTCAACCTCCTCTAAAGCATGTGCAACATTGTTCTAACTTGGATAGGAACACCAATGTAGCTTTTCATGTTCTGTCTATTCAAGTCCAAATATTCATTGGTGGCAATTTGTCTCATCTTCTCCAAGTACTCTTCGATCTCCTACCAGACCTGGTTCTTGGGTTTGGATTTGGTGGGAGGACCAATTGATGGGATCTTGTTTGTTTTCACCACGACATCCAAACTACTGAACAATCATACATATGAGGCATGAATTCTACCAATAAATGAGGCGATATTATTGTTTTTCTTAATCAACATTTGAATTCTCACTCTCTCCAGCTCTCCCTATGGCTTCATTTTCTTCACTAAGTCATGTGGTGACCCTTTGTATCGCATTATCCATTATTTCACATAGATAATAGCAGCTTGTATGTTCTTGAGAGTTTTAAAAAAATCTTTGCTTTGTTGTTGTAGCCCATGTAAATGGAAAATTGCTTTATGTATGGTCAAAAAATCCTCATAGAGGTTCTGGATGGTTTCTCCAACCGTTGATACTTCATCAAGTATCGCTTCTCTCATCTCCTCGAAGTAGACCTATGCAAAAACTACATTTTATGTTGTTGCGTAGAGTTGTTCTGCATATTACCTGGAAGTCTACAAGTTCTATGTCGTTTTCTCATTCTTGGCCGTCAAATACTGAATGTTTGATCTCGTTGCATTTTTAAAGGCGAATTTGGATTCGGCAATGAAATTTTGATTCTACCTAGTGTCTGCCACTATCGCCCTTTCTCTAAAAAATGTAGGTGATGCGTGATCATCTAGAAAATGCTTTCTCCATCCTTGTACAATATTCTTTTGGAACTCATCAAATGAAATATTGTACCCATCAATGACCAGATCATCATCAATAGAAACAACATCCCCTTCCTCATTCATGGATGGATATGTTATTGGAGGTAGTGGAGACTGAACAGTGACCTGTGGTGCACTCGACATCAGATAAAAATCTTCATTTCGCGACTCTTGATCCATCTCCATGTCTGTAACTTCAATCAAGTGCTCAATCTGCTAAGCAAGCTCCCAATCCTGCGTCTGTTCACCTTCCTCCTCAGTTGTTGGGTGGTTCTGTTCCTTCACTTCAACCTGTATCGGCGTTGTTTCTTTCTCCATTGTGCCTGCCTTTCTTCTTCTTCCTGCTTCTACTTATCTTCTTGTTCTCTCCTCCTCAACTCTCATTTTTCCTTCGGTTTATGTTCTTCTTCCTTCAACTTCAATTAAGCTTCATACAACCTCTTATTGTCTCTCTTCCTCTGCTCTTCTCTCTGTATCCTCTGGTTCCTCTTCGCTTCTGCTTCTAAAGTTTCTTTCATAGCAATAGGATCAGCTTTCATTTTGCATCTTTGTTCTCCCTCGGGACTGTCGGAAAACTTTCTCTTTCACTTGTCCTACATGGGATTGTTACCTTCTATTGTTGTTTCTTTCAAAGTTGTTGCCCTTTGTAGAGTATCCTATCAATTGCCTACTAAACCAATCGGCTCATAGAGTTTGGAGGAATTTTAGCAATTCCTTCAAGGGTCCTCCTCTAGATAATGAAATTCCCTGCGGATCCACTAAAAAGGAATTCTCGCACACTTGTCTTTGGAAATACTACAGGGATCATACAGATTAAAGTCTCGAGTACCAAATGAAAACTTCACTATCTACTTTCCTTTGGTATCCGTGAATTTCAAGTTCTTTATCTCGTATGATCCAATTTGCAAAGGAAGAGTGGGCCATGGTGCTTTCTTATTCCCATGCAAAGCTGTTGACAACCCTATGGCGAGATGATATGACACTTCTTGCATGACAATATTGTCGATGTCATTCCTTGGTAAAACATGTGGAGGCTTCTCTCCACCGAACAATATAAGGAAAGTGCCATGTAGTGAGGCATACCAATCTACAATCTATGTTATTTCCTCTATTGATCCTCATGACATGCAAGGTGCATCTTCTTCAAACATGAACTTGCAAAGGGAGATGATGAAATGGTTAATTAGTTTTTCCATTACTTCTTAATGACTGTAATTTGAAAGAAGCTTGCAATAGATATGAACGACAATTTCTCGTACTGTCCATGTCCAGTTCATGCTAAGAAATTGATGTTATGCATAAATTGCATCAATTAAATATTTAGACATATAAAACCTTGCTTGCTCGCCATTGGGAGGACTCCAGGCCTGTGCTACATGGGTTCTCAATTGTTGAGCCAACAAATCTAACCAGTTGAATGACTTCCCTAATTCACAACTTGGTTCAATAAGACTTCCCACCCTTTAGGAAAGTTCTTCATGCTCTACTCACCATGGATCCTGCAAGCTAATATAACCAAGAGATGGTAGGCCTTCCTGAGAGAGTTTGTCTTGTATGAATGGGTGGGTGTATGTTGAAACTTCGATGGCCCTTTCCCTCTGACAATATATTTTGTATTCACATAGTAGTTGGCGGCATATAAAATGAGTCCATGGCTTCACTAGCTCAAGCAAGTGATACATGTGCTGATAATATTCTGATCGAAAGGTAGCAAGCTTTTGTCCATTGACAATTCTCAATGTCATGGTATTCTCATGAATGTGTGAAACAATCGAGCTGATGACATTTGTACATGGGAAGGTCGGATATCTACATGCAACCTTGTGTAGTGCTAACTACCAGATACTAAACCTATTGGTCCTTTAGATCTACCTCAAGGCCCTTTGTTGAAAGAGCTTCATTAACTTTCTACCATGTTAGTGTTGACTCCTTTTCTATAAATAATTGACTATCCACATACAGTCGAAAGTCTACTAGTGTTTCTCAACTACCTCTCCAGTACTACTTTCAGTGGTGTCTTTTGAAGAAGCTCTCTTTGGTGCCATGGTAACAATGATTTCTAGAGATAAGTGCTTCACAAGTAAGGTACTTGTGGGACAAAAATGACACTCATGGAAACAAAACACCAGCTCTTGCAAATATACATTCAAAGCATGATCAAGCAGCAAACCAGGAAACTAAAGAGAGAGATTGCATAGTTTTCATGAACAAGTAAGGGAGGCTAGCTATGGTAATTGTGCACTGCGCAGTTCCAACAACCAAGGGTGCATCTTGAGGCTTGAGATTGTGGAATGCATAGTTCAAGATGGGCAAAGACTGGAAGAGACTCCATATTACGCAGTCTTAATGCCAAAGGTGATAGACTGAGCCTTAGAACTTCACAATGCACAAGTTGGGCTAGCGTGTACTACACACTGCGTAGTTCCAGAGACCAAGCTCTTGGCTTCAGCCTTAGGATTGCATAGTGCTTAGCTGGGCATGGAAAAATCTAGCCAAGGAAAGTGTAGATCTACCCGGTGGAAGTCTGAAAATCGAGAAGAAGTGAGTAATGATGTGAGATTTGGTGCAGATCTGACTAAGTTTGAATGAATCAATGTAGATCAAGTGTAGAAACTAAACAAATAGAAGCAAAATCAAGTATGTGAAGAGATTCCCTACAATGATGACCATCAGTGCAAAAAGAAGAAAAATGATGCGACACTTGCGAAAGGAAAACGACAATTTAGAAAAACACTTCTACAAGCTAAAATAAGTTGAAATTCTAGAAGCCATGATGAGAAATAAGTAAAACAACACTTACTCAAGCGAAACGACGAAAAGCGACAAGAAAAGCACCAAAAGACGACAAAAGAGAATCTCACCCGGAAAAGCGACGAAGACCACACCGAAGGTTACTTGATCTCCTCGAGAATGTTATAGCTTCAAGATCAAATATGAAAAGAAGCTCTAGAGGTATTTATTAAATAGATTTGAGTGAATTAGGGTCTATGACGCTCATGCCTAAAATCAAGGAAAAATTAACACTTGGCAAAGGTTTCTAAAAATAGTGAGTGTGCCTCCTTCAGGATACTAATAATGGATCCCTATTTTTTAGGGATGCTTTTTCTTTTTCGGGTAAATTTTCCATGTGCACTATCGGGAAAGATTGATCAATTCTAAGGAAGTGGGAAACTCTCTAGCTCAGTGCACAACGCAATTTTTGAGCTCAGTGAGGGATTGCATAGTTTCTGGGCTCAGTGCTGGGTTGCCTTCCATGACTGTGTAGTTTCTGAGCTAAAGGATGACTTTTAATCTAAAGTGCACAATTCCAATCATCAAGGTTTCTTGCCCTTAAGGATTGCATATTTTTTGGAGGCAAGCTTAGAATGTTGTGTCACCAAGTTAGGATATTAGCTTTTGACATAGAAAGATTAGGTGAGTGTGGAAACATGCAACCACAAGCACAAATGAAAAGGATAAGTCTCAATCAAACCATGAATACCTGAATCAATGCAAGATAAACTCATGTGGATAGGAAGGAAGGCTCCAAAATCAAAGCATAGGCAAAATTTTGGAGGGTGGTTGTAGCCGCTACGAAAACACCTCATGAGTGTCTTTTGGCACCAACCAATCCATTATGGGCTTTGCATTTTCTAGGTCAACTAAAATCCCTTCTCCTAAAATGATGTGCCTCAGATAATGAATTTACTTATGAAAGAAAGAGTATCTCTATTATTTTCCATACAACTTGTTTTCCCTTAAGTATGTCAATAAAACCCTTATGTTCTCTTCAAGCTCCTTTTCATTCTTAGAATACACAAGAACATCATCCATAAAGACTTGCACAAAGTGGTCCAGATACTTTTAGAACACACCATTCACGAGTCTCATGAAAATTATTGGTGCATTGGTCAAACCAAACGAAACTACTAGAAACTCATTGTGCTCAAATTGAGTTCAAAAGGTAGTTTTTGGGATGTATCCTTAATCCCTAACTGGTGGTATCCATATTGCAAATCCATTTTTCAGAAAACCATTTCTCCCTTAATTTGATCGAAGAGATCATCTATTATGGGTATTGGGTACTTATCCTTTAATATGGATCAATTCAAGTCCCTGTAATCTCTACACCATATTAACGATCCATCTTTCTTCTTGACAAAAATCATTGGTGCGCTCTAAGGTGAAATACAGGGTATAATAAGTCCCAAATCTAACAGTTATTTTAACTACATCAGCAACTCACAAACTTCTAGAGTTGACATCTTGTAGGGTGTCTCAGATATTGGCTCGAGACCAATTTTTAGGTGAACTATGAAATCAATCTCCCTCTCAAGGGGTAATCTTGGCAACTCGTTGGTGAAAACATCCTCAAACTTTGATCAAACTAGGTGTTGTTCTAGGGATTGTCCCTTACTTTCACTTATGAGATCGACCACATATAATTTATAGCCTTACTTAAGGAAATGTTTTACCATTGTAGTTGAGATGAATCACAGGGGCACTCCCCACTTGATAGCAGAGATCTTAATCGATCTACCTTCATCATCTAAATAGATCACATTATTTTAAAACATTATACTGAAGCTCGATTATCTTCTGTCCAATCCATTCTAATGATTACATCTTATGTCCCTAGTGCAATGAGATATGCCTTCAACTTTATTGTACACACCCTAACGTTTACTCTACATTGGTCAACACTAGTTCCTACTTCTTATGTTACCCTAGAATCAATTTCGACTTGTTTAAATTCAATGTGTTCATAGGTTTCCAACCCACATTTTTCTAATGCAAATGGTGAAATAAAATTATCTGTAGCACAACAATCAAATAGAATTATAAAGCTTACATGATTTATCATACTATTGTAGCCATAAGCCCCCCCACCCCCCATAATTTTTTTAAAACAATATGGGGACCCTCCATGTAGGTTTTGTTCAAAATCACTTCTTTAATGCTTTATTTGTCTAATTTTCACTTTTCTCGGTTTCCACTTTTATTACTTCATTGTATGTAGTTTCTCGCTAGCTTCCCATTGACTCAAATTACGGTGAATTTGAACTTACAATTTGAAAATGACACTTCTTTAAATTTTGGTTGAATTTAACCATCTTAAATATGTACAAAATATATTTCACTTTTATTTTGTTAATTTGAATATGTAAATAAATCATTTAATTAATTTACATTTAGTTAAGTTAATTATAAATTATTTAATTTATTTGTAAATATTATTTTTATTTAACTTTTATTTAACTAATTTACAAAACCACCGCAGTCAAGAACATGTATATAACCATATAAAAAAACTATATAATAAAATATATATACATACATAACATACATAACATACATACATACAATACATACAATATATATATATATATTAAAACCAAAAAAACATTTATCATAACATCTTTCAGAAGAAATCACATAAGAGAGATTCTCGTCGACGCGTTTTGAACCAGCCAATGTGGTTCATCTTCAGGACAAGATGAGGAATCTGATCTAGGCATTTAGATAAATAGATATAGAGAGTTGCTAACTAGCCGTTAGGGATAACAGCTAGTTTGACTCAGGGTAGGAAATAGAAAAGGTTAATGACCAAAAAGGAAGGGAAAGAATTAAAACGATTATTATTATTATTTTTTGGATAAATTGATGATGTAAAAAGTTATAATTTAGAAAAATAATAACCCTTTATAGCTAAATTAATTAATATATATTAAAAATAATTTTAAGAGTCATAAAATGCGTAGTAATAATAAATGATATTCTAAAAGGAATTAATATTTTAATCTTATTCAAATAAATATTAATTAATATTCTTTTTTCTTTTGTAGGTAAGCACCCACGAGGGATTTGAACCAGTGACATATTGCAAGGAGTGCCTTAACAGTGCACCCATTCACCATCAATCCAAAACCCATGGGCAATTATTAATTAATATTCGATAATCAACCTTATAAAACTATATAATATAATCATATTGAATAGGGAAAAATTAGAAAGAGATTTTACCACAAGGTTAAGGGAAAACTAATTAAGGAGAATAAATTACAATATAATAATATAATAAATTTATTAAATTTATTTTATATATATAAAATGATAAAACACCTTATATAACCTCATTAACTAATGAATATATTATTATATTAAATAAGCTCATTAATGATAAAAATATCAAAAAATAAAAATAAAATAAATAAATATAATCTATAAGAAAAAAAAATTAGGAAGAAAGCGCAGGAATCCAGTTTCTGCTGATGCTCCAGCCATCATCTCTATTTAAATTAACTGGTCCCTTTTCGATTTCTAAGGCCTCCCTGAATTTACGATGATGAAATTGGGCAATCCTCACAATAACCTTAGCGTCTTCGATGCAGATGTGATGATTTGTTTTTTCTGCATGCTCTGCCAAAGCAGAGGAGCAAGCTCTTCGGTGCCTAAGGTCGGCAGCATGTATAGAAATCCTTTGGTTAATGGATCAGCCGGTCTCACCAATATAAGGAGTTCCACAAGAGGAGGGAATAATGTAAACACCCTTTCCAACCCTGGGATTAATCGGGTCTTTAACAGAACGAAGAGAACTTCGGATAGTGTTAAGGGGTCTAAAGGAAGAATGAATCTTATGCTTCCTTAAGATCCTCACGATTCTATTTGTGGTCTCTTGAATAAAAGGCAAACGAACACCAGAAAACCAATCGTTGGTGTCAATTTTATTCTTAGGGCCTTTTTCAGCATTTTGAAAAGCCTTAAGACATTAAGACCTACTATAACCATTCTTATTAAAAACTTTTACATTAAAACCAAAAAACCATTATTTATGAAATCATCTCATTTGAACCAACCCAACCAAAAAACATTATTTACGAGCTCATCTCATTTGAACCAACCCACCCATTTAAAAATAAAATTTCATATATATATATAACATTAAAACCAAAAAAACATCATTTACGACATTAAAACCAAAAAGCCATTATTTATGAGATCATGCCAATTGAGTCAACCCAACAATTCAACCAAAAAAGCATGATTTATGAGGTCATCCCATTTGAGTCAACCCACCAATTCAAGTTTGAGCACATACTATATCTCCTCGCGTTCACCTCTCGAAATGACATAGTGAAGGAGCACGAAGTGTTTTAAGTCAAAGGCTTTATAGGGGGAGGATAAAGTAAAGACTATATTATAATGGAAGTGGAGGAGGTTCCCACATGGTCCCCTCCTCCACTCCCTCTCTTCTCACGTATCATCCCTAGTAATAAACCACTATGAAGCATTAAATCCCTTCTCTTTTCATTTTTTACACATACATTTTTATATGGTAATATTTTTAATATAGATATTTTGTTCATTTGTAATTTGCTTATTTTATTTATTTTTAAATGGTTTGTCGAATTCAAATTTGTTTTTTTATATAATGAAATGTCCGGATTTTTATAATACTGTAATTTCCCGCATATTGTTAGTTTTGGGACTCAATCTGTGGAAGGCTTTATTTCAAAAATTATTCATCCAAATGAGGTTGGGTGATTTATAGGAAAATTAAAATTATGGTAGACAATTTCAAAACATTAAACTAAGCAAATATGAATATTTAATATGCTAAAATTTAGCAAAAGTTGGAGCTATGAATTTGCAACTAAAAATGAGTATGGGAAATTGTTTTGGAGAATTTTTAGTTTGCTCAAAATGGCTTGATGTTGCAAATTCATTTTGAATATCAGTTTTGGCCAGAGACTATTTCCATAGGAAGGAATGTGAAGTGCAAATTTGTTTTGATTTATTTATCAAAATAGTTTTGGATTCTTTAATTTGTTTGCACAATTTAGAAATTTGAGTTTTTCTAGATTTTTGTTAGTTTGAATTTTCATTTGCATTGAATTTTTGGCAAAGAGTTTTTGCAAGGATATGAAACCAAGCATTTAGAGAAACAGTATTGCACCAGTAGAGAAGGAAAAGGAGAATTTGCAGCTCCAAAAAAGGATGAATCTAAACTACTTGTAATAATGCTCATTTTGGCATATCTTTTGTAAATGATAAATATTTTTTTGAGAATGAGCGAAGTGTTGCACTTGGTTGCAAATTAGAGAGTCTTAGCACTTACATTAGGAGAATTTTCGGTGTAGGTAGAGAGGAAATATCCACATATTATTTTTGGGGATTTTCTTTTCAATATTCAATCTCTATATTTGAGGCAGAGTTTGCACTATTGCAGCTCTTTTCTCTGGTTGCAGAGCTCAAGATTTTGGAACGAATGTTGGAGATCTATTTGTAAAACAGAGCAAGGAAATCATGTTTTATTAATTGTATTTCTAGGTACTTTTATTTGTTAATGCAAATCATATTCTTTTCCATGGAAGATCTCTGTCAATTGTTCTATATTTTGCACTTTTGTTAAATGTGAGAACGGTTATTTACAAGATCACCTACGTGATCTTCGGTATGCATTGATTGTTATTTTCATTTCCAATTTGTTCTTGTGCTTCAATCAAATTCCTGAGTAATTATTTACTCGGAAGTTTGTAATTAAAATAACTTTAATTCCCATTGGAATTAAGTGAATTATTTCCTATTTTTGATGGCTAATCATTTATTGTTTTATCTGAACACAGGATGTTTCATAATAATAATATGAGTTGTTAGAACTATTTCAATAGCCTCATATTCATCGTAAAAGAGGCACATTAAATCCTCGTTCTTTTAAATAACTTTTCTTTTAGGATGAGAACTATATCTTGTCATATAAATATTGGGGTAATTGGACCCAATAGAACCATTCATAACCGCCAAATCAAACTGATAAGAGCTTAGTTGGGGCTCTGACCAGGTGGTCTTCCCAAATGTTGATGAAGTATTTTGTAATTTTCCGCATATTGTTAGTTTTGGGACTCTATCTTTGGAAGGCTTTATTTCAAAAATTATTCATCCAAATGAGGTCGAGTGATTTATTGGAAAACTAAAATTATGGTAGACAATTTCAAAACATTAAACTAAGCAAATATGAATATTTAATATGCTAAAATTTAGCAAAAGTTGGAGCTATGAATTTGCAACTAAAAATGAGTATGGGAAATTGTTTTGGAGAATTTTTAGTTTGCTCAAAATGGCTTGATGTTGCAAATTCATTTTGAATATCAGTTTTGGCCAGAGACTATTTCCATAGGAAGCAATGTGAAGTGCAAATTTGTTTTGATTTATTTATCAAAATAGTTTTGGATTCTTTAATTTGTTTGCACAATTTAGAAATTTGAGTTTTTCTAGATTTTTGTTAGTTTGAATTTTCATTTGCATTGAATTTTTGGCAAAGAGTTTTTGCAAGGATATGAAACCAAGCATTTAGAGAAACAGTATTGCACCAGTAGAGAAGGAAAAGGAGAATTTGCAGCTCCAAAAAAGGATGAATCTAAACTACTTGTAATAACGCTCATTTTGGCATATCTTTTGTAAATGATAAATATTTTTTTGAGAATGAGCGAAGTGTTGCACTTGGTTGCAAATTAGAGAGTCTTAGCACTTACATTAGGAGAATTTTCAGTGTAGGTAGAGAGGAAATATCCACATATTATTTTTGGGGATTTTCTTTTCAATATTCAATCTCTATATTTGATGCAGAGTTTGCACTATTGCAGCTCTTTTCTCTGGTTGCAGAGCTCAAGATTTTGGAACGAATGTTGGAGATCTATTTGTAAAACAGAGCAAGGAAATCATGTTTTATTAATTGTATTTCTAGGTACTTTTATTTGTTAATGCAAATCATATTCTTTTCCATGGAAGATCTCTGTCAATTGTTCTATATTTTGCACTTTTGTTAAATGTGAGAACGGTTATTTACAAGATCACCTACGTGATCTTGGGTATGCATTGATTGTTATTTTTATTTCCAATTTGTTCTTGTGCTTCAATCAAATTTCTGAGTAATTATTTACTCAGAAGTTTGTAATTAAAATAGCTTTAATTCCCATTGGAATTAAGTGAATTATTTCCTATTTTTGATGGCTAATCATTTATTGTTTTATCTGAACACAGGATGTTTCATAATAATAATATGAGTTGTTAGAACTATTTCAATAGCCTCATATTCATCATAAAAGTGGCACATTAAATCCTCGTTCTTTTAAATAACTTTCCTTTTAGGATGAGAACTATATCTTGTCATATAAATATTCGGGTAATTGGACCCAATAGAACCATTCATAACCGCCAAATCAAACTGATAAGAGCTTAGTTGGGGCTCTGACCAGGTGGTCTTCCCAAATGTTGATGAAGTATTTTGTAATTTTCCGCATATTGTTAGTTTTGGGACTCTATCTTTGGAAGGCTTTATTTCAAAAATTATTCATCCAAATGAGGTCGAGTGATTTATTGGAAAACTAAAATTATGGTAGACAATTTCAAAACATTAAACTAAGCAAATATGAATATTTAATATGCTAAAATTTAGCAAAAGTTGGAGCTATGAATTTGCAACTAAAAATGAGTATGGGAAATTGTTTTGGAGAATTTTTAGTTTGCTCAAAATGGCTTGATGTTGCAAATTCATTTTGAATATCAGTTTTGGCCAGAGACTATTTCCATAGGAAGCAATGTGAAGTGCAAATTTGTTTTGATTTATTTATCAAAATAGTTTTGGATTCTTTAATTTGTTTGCACAATTTAGAAATTTGAGTTTTTCTAGATTTTTGTTAGTTTGAATTTTCATTTGCATTGAATTTTTGGCAAAGATTTTTTGCAAGGATATGAAACCTAGCATTTAGAGAAACAGTATTGCACCAGTAGAGAAGGAAAAGGAGAATTTGCAGCTCCAAAAAAGGATGAATCTAAACTACTTGTAATAATGCTCATTTTGGCATATCTTTTGTAAATGATAAATATTTTTTTGAGAATGAGCGAAGTGTTGCACTTGGTTGCAAATTAGAGAGTCTTAGCACTTACATTAGGAGAATTTTCGGTGTAGGTAGAGAGGAAATATCCACATATTATTTTTGGCGATTTTATTTTCAATATTCAATCTTTATATTTGAGGCAGAGTTTGCACTATTGTAGCTCTTTTCTCTGGTTACAGAGCTCAAGATTTTGGAACGAATGTTGGAGATCTATTTGTAAAACAGAGCAAGGGAATCATGTTTTATTAATTGTATTTCTAGGTACTTTAATTTGTTAATGCAAATCATATTCTTTTCCATAGAAGATCTCTGTCAATTGTTCTATATTTTGCACTTTTGTTAAATGTGAGAACGGTTATTTACAAGATCACCTACGTGATCTTGGGTATGCATTGATTGTTATTTTTATTTCCAATTTGTTCTTGTGCTTCAATCAAATTTCTGAGTAATTATTTACTCGGAAGTTTGTAATTGAAATAGCTTTAATTCCCATTGGAATTAAGTGAATTATTTCCTATTTTTGATGGCTAATCATTTATTGTTTTATCTGAACACAGGATGTTTCATAATAATAATATGAGTTGTTAGAACTATTTCAATAGCCTCATATTCATCGTAAAAGAGGCACATTAAATCCTCGTTCTTTTAAATAACTTTGCTTTTAGGATGAGAACTATATCTTGTCATATAAATATTGGGGTAATTGGACCCAATAGAACCATTAATAACCACCAAATCAAACTGATAAGAGCTTAGTTGGGGCTCTGACCAGGTGGTCTTCCCAAATGTTGATGAAGTATTTTTGGCCATCAACGCTTTTGGCACTAGAAGGAGGGCCATGATAAGTTGTCATTTTTGAGTCTTATGTTCCAATAGTTTTATCTATTTATAATGGCTCCTTCTAAACTTCCTATTTGGAGTTGCTTCAGTAGAATTCCACTTACCACTACTTCAATAAAGATAATAAAGCTTTTGTCAAAAACCAAGTTTAACGGTAAGAAGAATGTTTATGCTTATGATCACGTTCTTCAATTTATTTTAAATTGTAACAATTTTGATATTGATGTGTATTGATGAAGGTATGATGCATAGAATGTTTACGCTCACTTTGACAGGCTTAGCCAAATACTAGTGTAGATCATTATCATTTGTCTCTATACACATTTGAGACGAGTTTACAAAAAATTTCCTTTACACTTTTCTAGATTATGATAATGAAAAGGTTTGTGATCGACTTGAAGTACTTCATCGATTTGAAGGTGAGTATTTGGATTATTTTCTCATTAGATTTAAATTAATTTGTTTTTAGTTTCAATTTGAAGATTTACCTCTAGTGTTTCAGTTAATAGGATGGTTTAGTGATTTAGTTTCTCTTCCCTGTATTCCACATCCATACAATGAAACAATTTTTAGCTTTGATGAGTCACCTTCTATTTCTATTAACATGAATGAAAAATTTTGAATTTAGACTTTTGTGATCCATAATAATTATAATGGTAAAAATCACATAAGAGATATTTTCATTGACGCATTTCGAACTAGCCAGTGTGATTCATCTTTAGGACAAGATATGGAAGATGTGCATGTCAATCATGATGAAAATGCATGATCCATGTATGATAAATTCCTACAACTTGTACATACTACCTATACTGTTATTGAAGTTTGGGATGCTCTCTCATGTTATTAGCCTATAATCACAAATATTGGAAGAACCTAATAATCAACTTCAGGAAAATAAGGACAACATATTTGAAGAATCAACTCCTAATAAATCAAAAAATTAGCAAGAAGCAAATCTAGAAAACATTGTTTAATAGGAAAAGGAGCAAGAAAAATTACAAATTGAAAATTCAACCATTGTGAAATTTTCCGCAAACATTTATGAATTTTCCCATGCTGAAATTGATGATCACTCACAAAGATTTGGGCAGCCATGCATTAATCTTTAGGAAAGTGTGGTGAGCAAGAAAGATGATCAAGAATATGAAATTTGCAATATGAAAAGCAAGAAATCTCCTCCAAGTAATTTCTTCAAAGAGTCACTTTTCTCTTTATCCTGATATTTTTCCTAATTGTAATTCATTTTCTAATAATCCAACAATTCCTCTTTGCACAATTGATAATCTTGAAAATGGAGGAGCTGTTATAAATTCTATAAATAAATAATTTCCAATTAGTTTTGATTTTGATAAAGAGCCATTTAATGACTATTATTTCAATTCATTTAATATTTCTTCTTATTTTTATACATCTTGTAGAAAGGAAGATAATACTGATGAAATTTGTCAATTCATTTATGATGATTGTTTAGAGTTGGAGAATAATGAGCCATCTGAGGCAATACCAATTATTCATTCTCTTGATAGATCTCATATGTTATGAAATGGATACTCTTCTTTTACCAATTTTTCTATTGAAGAGTTTCATTTTGCAACTTCATCAAGTTACTATGGCTTTTCCATTCCTATTTATGGTTATGACAATCTTCAGGTTCCTATTCTTGGTCAAAGTCTCGAGTCTCTTCCTCATTCACAAGTAGTTGTTGGCACTTCTTCTGATTGCATTATTATGACTAATACTTGTGTTGGGTAATTTATTTAATCTTAAATTACTTTATTAGTTGTCAACCAAGGTTCGTGTACTTGTGAGATGAATGTGCACGATATATTATATGATTCTTTCTATGGATTGATTGTTTCTAAAGATGAAATTAACCCAAGAAAAGACAAATGTTTTTTTATGTAATTTCGAGAATAATTATGCACATGTTCTTTCAATTTAAATTTATATCAAATCCTAATTAACCAAATTCAAATTCAATATTTTGCAGAAATTGAAAATCTATCTAAATTTTAGAATTCAAACTTCTAATAGCATGAAAGGAAATGCTAGAAACCCAATTTCAAGAAAAAATAATCTAGTTCTATTTTGCAGAATTGAAAACCTTCTACACTATCTTGTAGAAAGAAACTTCTACACTTAATTGTAGTAAGGAAATTCTATACTAATTTCATGAAAGAGAAATGGCGATAGAAAGGATCTAATTCCTACTTGCAGAAATGTAAAATTTATAACTTTACAATGATTACTTGTGTGCACATTTAACCTCTAAAGAGTATTGCATCATCATTTAAGAAACCTAATTAAGCTATGAAACATCTAAGTGCTGGAAAGAAGATGCATTGAAGATTTATAATTTTTTAGTGTTTTCTTGTTTATGAGTACTCTGTAAACAAAATGACAATTATCAAAATTGTAACTATAATGAAAACAAATTCTTAAAAGAAACTACAGTGTTATAAACAAATCAAAAATGCAAAAAAAACTATAAACAAAACCTCACAGCTTGACAATAGGCCCTCCCATGAGTGCAGGTTAGCTATCAATCACAAGATCCCTCATGCACGCATTGAGAACAAATTAACTATATTAAGCTGGAACAAAGTATCAGTGGTATTCACAATAAAATAATTATAAACTTAATATTCAAATTAGTTTTTCAGGTTTCATCTTACAACCTTTATACAAACTTCATAAAACAATTTTTGAGAGTTTTAAGTTGACACGAAAAGAGCTATCTTGACATCTACGAAATAGGCTCACTTTTGAAACTCAATCTCTTTATGACTTGCTACTAAAAGAGAAAGTCATAGGAGATTCATATTGATCCATATCGTAATAGTTGAACAAATCTTCAACATGCTCACTTGATGTCGTTTTATTCCTTTGTTGCCTTGATTTGACCACTACACATTATTCTCAGAATTTGACTCTAAATTTGACTTTTATATTTCTCAATCCTCGTAGCTTTCAAGGTCATGATGATAGATGGTCATCCATATGGTGGACATTTTTCATCTCCAGGTGGTCTTCATCCTTTTTTTGAAGTAACATGTCTAACTATGAATATTTCTATGGAAACCAACATTAGTTGCATACGTTTATGGTTCTATCACTGTAAGAATGTTTTCCTTATAATTCATTAAGAAACAAAATTATAATTATGGATGATAAGTACCTTTTTAATAGTTGAACTTGACCTTGAGCATGATGATATTGCCATAGAATGGTGAAAAAAGGTGAAATGAAATGGTGAAAGGATAGTAAAAAATAAACAATTCCAAAGTTCAACATTCCCCCACACTAAAGGTTTTGCATGTCCTCATGCACCAAAAGTTCAAAATTGGTTATTCTTTTCTCCTTTAGTGTATGATTTCTAAAGCATACGCAATCACGTACAAACTAGTGCTTTCCTTCTTCTTCTTAATGTTGAAAGTGGTCCTTGGTCTCTTCATCAGAATTTTTCTATGTAATCCTATGATTATGCTTTTAAGAAACTTGTTTTGAACCTTAAGTTTCTTATTATTCTTATACCAATGATAGAGGTGTAGAATAATATTATCATTTTGGGTTCTAAGTATCTCATTCTAAACTTTTGATGCTTCCTTTTCATGTTTTAAGTATTTTTTAAGAACCTCCAACTCATATATGTCTTCTTTCAAAGCATCTTCAACTTTGTGTTCTTATTCCACAGTTTGTTTTGTTGCTGAACTTTCACCCATTTCATATTAAGAAAATTTTACCTTTTGTTGTGCTCTTTATTCTAGGGATTCTAAATAATCATAAATCTCTTGCTGGACTCAGTCATTTTTTGGATTTTGTCATGTTGGAATAACTGTGTGAGGTGGTGTTTTATACCCTCCTTCTTCAAGATTAATCATTTCTAGTGACTGTGTACTTGAAAGTTTCGAACTTCTCTTACTTCTCCTTAATTTCACTTTTTATCTTCCAATGTTTTGTCTTTTTGTTTTGCTAACCTATTTTTCCTTATTTTCTTAATGTAATTTTGGGCTTGAGGTGGCTTTATTTCTTATAAGACCATGTTTGTCAGTTCTATGTTTACACTTCTCAAAGTACTAGGATAGTGGGGTATCATCTTCAAATGGGTCCTCTAGTGTTTCAGTCACATTTGTTTCTTGAATTTCTTCTTCAATTTTCTCTTTTATAGGGTCAAGGTTTGACTTTCGTTGACTTCTTTTAACCCTACCTCTTGTTTCCTCCTCCTAGACTTCTACAAAATGGTTTCTCACTAAGAAATCTTTCCAACTATCTCCATTATCTTCCAAATGGGCTTCTACAAGATTTTTTATGAATTTGTGATGATAAAGAGAGGTATCAATGGACCTAGACTCTACTTATATGCTAAATACCATTTTATTAAGACTTTGAAGAAGAAAGAAGGAAAATTATTCTCATTCTCATCAATAAAATCCATCATGATCCTAGCATGGTAGAAAAACATAGTCCCAAATCTACCTTCACGAGTTAGAAATTTTTGAATACCTATCAACAAATTTCTCCATTTTCCATTTAGTGTAGTAACTGGAATACCCTTTTTGAACATGGATAAACCCATACTTGGTTCTCTTAGGTAATGGACCGAGTCATTCTCCTTAATTCTCCTATTCTTGAACAAGCTTTCCCTATTTCTAGGTAGTCTTGTTGCTTCTGATACAATATATTTTGTGAGGATGAACTTAATATATCCTATCTCTACTTTAACTCCATCGAAGGCTTCAACAAAGGCTTTGGTAACTTTTTTCTCATACCCATCAAATTTCTCAAAAAAATGAAGCCATCCTACTTGCTACAATCGGTCTTTAACCCTTGGATATGCCTGAAGAAATTATGCTCCATTTGGTTCAGAGCGAACAAGCATTCCCATGGTGAGAAGAGGTCCCGACCTTGATTATTTCCTTTTGACAGGGATAATGGAGGATTTGAGAAAGAGAATGAGCATAATTTAAATTGGCAATGAGCGAGATAAATACAAAACAAAGTTAAATGATGACAAGGTAAGGTCATGATGGAAGAAGTTTTTTTGTGTATGGATTGTACCTTCCACAATTTCCCAGATTTGATTTGATTTCAAAGGATCAGTGTCATGCATTTGATTTTGATCAGACTTGATGTGATTGACAGTGTAATAATAAGGGGATAGGGTATAACAGTCATGAATGTGATAGAAATTTTATAAGGTCCTCAACTTTTTAATATAACCATCCATAAATTAAAACCTAAGCTTCCTATATGAAATATAATTTTGACATTCTTACATAGCTTTATTTTTCATGATTGCCTTGATATTCTTTTACTGTAGAATTTGATTTTATCTGCAGAATTGAAGTTCAACTACAAAATGATAGTAATTTTGTTGTTTTCTTATTCTTTCTCAGTTTTCCTTTGTCTGGTAAGGAGAAGACTTCTTTTCTATTGTTGCTTCTTTTCTATTGTTCCTTTGAAAATCTAAACTACCAAGAGATCTTGGTTTATATATATATTATTGAAAAGAAATTACAATGAAGTTGGAGAGTGAGGAGAAGAATCTCCTTTCTTGAACAACTTGAATTCAAAATTCTCTTGCAAATATTTGACAAATTCTTCCTCTGTTAGTGGTTTGTGATACAACCTTAATATATGACCATTAATAAGGAAATTAATGTGTTCATCCTCAATAATTTTGATTTTGACTGTTGTATTATAAAAAAATAGTATCAATCTCATAAGGATCAAGCCAATGAGTTTGAAATTTCCCTTCAAAATCTTTGAACTTGGAATAAAAAAGAAGAACCTAGTCACCTTGCTTGAAATTTTTAGCTTTGATGATTTTTTCATGCCACTTAGATATTTGTTATTGAACAATGTTGGTTCTTTGAATAACATCTTGTCGAATCTCATCTAGCTCATTCAATTGTGCTATTGGTTTATGGGCTTCTAATAGATCAAGGCCCAATTTTATTGTTGTTTTGAAGATCTCCGATTGAAACTCAATTGGAAGAAAAAATTTCTTTCCATAGACAAGCTCATAAGCCGTATGTCTAGTTGTATTCCTCCATGTAGTTTGTATGCCATAGTGCTTCTGGAAGCTTCTCTACCCAATCTTTCCTATGAAAATGCACAATATTGGTAAGAATTGCCTCAAGTACTTTGTTAGTGGATTACACTTGTCCATTAGCTTATGGATGATATGGGGTAGACTTCTAATGCTTGATCTTATATTGCTCCATGATATTTTCCCCCAACTTGGATGTAAATTGAGTACCCTGCACTATTACAGTTTCTCTTGGAACACCAAAAAAGATAAAAAGATCCGCATAAAGAAATGTAACTAAAACATTTTTAGTTGCAAATAAAATAGGTTTAGCTTCTATCCATTTTGTAACATAATCGATGCAAACAAGTATGTATGTTTTCTGTTTAGATGGAGCATTTATTGGTCCAACAAAATCTAGAGCCCGTTTCTCAAAGGGTTCTACAAGTACCTGTGGTTGTAGAGGCATTTCATCTGATGGAATGGGTTTCCCCATTCTTTGCAAACTATCACATCTTTTGACATAGTTTGTGGCATCATTGAAAATGGATGGCCAATAATATCCCAAAAGAAGGATTTTGTAAGTAGTTATTTTTTCAGCAAAATGTCCTCCACATGGCTCATCATGGCAAGATTTCAAGATTTCAGGTACTTCATCTTCTCAAGCACATCTTTGGATAATCAAATCAGGTCCAGTTTTGTACAATTCGCCATCTATCCAAGAATAAGGTACACTAGTTTTGATCACTTTTTTCTTTTCTTTAGCTGACAGTTACGGAGGTAACTTTCCTGTAGCCAAATAATTAGCAATATCTTCAAACCAAGGTATTTTAGAAGATATTGCAAAAATATATTCATTAGGAAAATTATCTTTTACGTGAACATCCTCATTATTATTCTACATCCTAGAAAGAAAAACAACAACTGCAAATTCTTTTCATGATCTATCAAGAATAGTAATCTTGAATTATTATAAGAATAACAACCATCTTGTAATTCTACCATTAGTGACTTGTTTTTTAGTTAGAGATCTAATGGCAGAATGATCTGTATGAATGAAGCTTTCATAACCAGTAATATAATGAAAAAAATTATTAATGGCATGCACAACAACTAAAAATTCCTTTTCTGTTACAGTGTAAATTAACTCTGCAGGAGTCAAATTTTTGCTTGCATAATAGATAGCATAAGGAGTTAAATATTTTTTTCCCAACACAACTCTTATATTTGTATCTAAAGCATCAATATAAATATGGAAAGGAAGATCCCATTTAGGTCCTCTTAAAATTGGTGCTTCAGTAATATTTTGTTTCAATGTCTCAAATGCTTTCTGACAGTCAAAATTCCAAACAAATTCACAATCTTTTGTAAGGAGTTTGAAAAGTTGAGAGAATATTTTTGTTAAATTTTCTATGAATCTTCTACAATATCCAATAAATCCAAGAAAAGTTATGACATCTCTTTAACAAATAGGAATTGAAATTTTAGAAATATATCTACTTTAGATGTATCCACTTCAATTCGATCACTTGAAATATGGTGGCATAAAACAATCCACTCATTGAACATCATAAAACATTTCTCATGGCTTAATGAAAGGTTTGCCTCTTTACATATAATAATAACTTTTTTCCAAATTTTCAACAGCTACTTCAAAAATATCACCATACACAGTAAATTCATCCATGTATACTTCCACATAATCATGAATTAGATCTTAAAGGATACCTAAGACCATTCTCTGAAATGTGGCAGGTGAATTACATAATCCAAAGGGAAGAACCATATAGGAATATGCTCCCCATGGACATGTAAAATTATTTGTATCTTTATCTTTTGGTGCTAGTTGGATTTGGTTATACCCACTAAAATCATATAAAAATTAAACATACTTCTTTCCTTCCAAGGTATCTAATACTTGATCTATAAAAGGTAGTGGAAAATGATATTTCAAAGTAGCTTTGTTCAATTCCCTATAGTCGATACAAACTCTCCATTTTATAATTTTCTTAGGAACAATCACTAAATGTGACACCCATTGACTGTCTGATATTTGATAGAGGAAGTTCACATTAAGTAACTTTTGTATTTCCTTCTTCAAAATTTCTCTCATATTAGGATTCATCCTTCTCTGAGGTTGTCTAAGTGGTTTGGCATTTTTGTGAATATAAATATGACGCATACAATTTTTAGGATCGACCCTTTTTATGTCAATGTACTCCCATGCATAAGAAGAAGAGTGTTTTTGTATCATTTGTATCATTTTTCTCTTTTGAAATTCATCCAAATTATTGTTAATATTTAACGTTTTATTTGAAAAAAATTATACTTGAGATTTGCCAAACTTTTCCATAGAATGTGAAGCCATTTGGTGAGACGATAGTTATTCAATATTTCACTATTCTTGAAAACTTTGATATTGCTTACAATATGAACAAGAATCATTATTATTCATTAAATTTACCAATTGATTTTCTTCATCTATTTGTGAAAGAATATAAATTGGTTGCAAATCATTAAAGTCTTCATTATCATCATATATCCAAATCTCACTTTCTACTTCATTTATTATTTTTGCAGGAGGATACAATTTAAATTTCTTAGTGTAACTTCCATCAGAGATATACATATCACCAGAGCTACAACTTATGAATGCATGAGTTGTATCTAGACAAGGTCTACCAAGGATTAATGGATGGCCTCCTAAATTATTCATGGGAGTTAGAATCATGAAATCTACAGGATATTCCCAAGAATATAGAGAAACAGACACATCTTCTAATACAGTTCCATATTCTTTGATAACATATTTGTATGCTAACTGTAATAATATAGGAGTATATTAAAGATTAGGAAGCTTAGGTTGCTCCATTGTTTGTTTACTCATGATATTGATGGCTACTCCTATATCAATTAAAGTGTTTGGAATTTCAATACAATTGATATGAATTTTTGATAATGGGACTACCATGATCTAGATATGTTTGAACAATAGTTTTTCCCATCATGATATCAACGATTTTTCCTACCAATTGGATTTTTTTAACATATTTTCTCTTTATTCCTGGATTTCTAATGCATATCTCCTTAATATTTTTTGCAAATATTGGTATTTCTTTTATAGCTTGTAATAAAGTATTTTTTAATGCAAATATTCTTCAGTTCATATATCGTATCATAATCTAGTAAAATAATTTTCCTTTATATTCCTTTATCAATTTTGAGGCTTTTTGGAAAAGGTGGATCTTGCAAAGAAGTAAAAGGTTGTTCTACTAGAGGAACTATAGGAGCTTGCTTTATTTTCTCATCATTTGATAGTATAGGAACATATTCCTTTAGGGGAATATTTTCTCAATCAAGTTTTGCATCTTTCTAATGAACTTCATCCTCTTTAGATTTTTGGATGGCGATTGTTGGTGACTTATTTTGTAAAACCCTACCAAATCTAAGTTGAACATCATTTAGACCTAATGGGGTAATCATACAAGCTTGAAAATATTGTCCTTCGACATTATAAATAGCTTTTTGATTTTTATTGTTTGGATTTGGAAGTGGTTGGGAAGGTATTTGATTGGGTTTTTGAGGAAATGGTAATCAAAGTTGTTGATTTGGATTTTCGAATTGAGGATGTTGAGTGCGTTAAGGAGGATAATATTGTGGTGGAAAATAAGGATATGGTTGTTGGAATTTAGGATATGGAGGATATTTGAAATAAGTATTTTTCCAACCATGTGTCCAAGATGGATTTTGAGATTGCGGGGGCGAAGGTTTTCATGGCATGGGTGCAGTCCAATTGTTCTATGGTTGTGCATATGACTAATTATTTAAACCTTGAGTTATATTTTATTGTTGATTTTTCCATGGTCTTTTAGTAAGAAAACAAAGATATTCAGCTTGGCTTGTTCCAACTTCATCTTGAAAAATAACTATAAGACCTGGTATTGAACGGAATTCCTTCATGTTATGATTTTAAGCACATATGACACAAATTTCGATAATATCAAGGTGAAATTTTATTAAGGCATGTTTCTTCCTACACTTGGGATAGAAAATAGATAATGCAACATTCTCATATTTTTTCTTGTTTTGTATCTTAAGGTTATTTATTTATTCACTAAGACTCCCTAGCATATCTGTTTTTGAAATTATCAAGAAAATTGCCTATTTCAACTCTACTTATTGTTCTAGTTGTATATTTATTAATTCTAGATGTCACGGGATCTCTCAAACATTTTCCTGTTCAAGCCTTAACCCTTGAAATATGTTTACACAAATCACAAATTTCTCCAAATGAAAGTTGTCAAACATCTCCCTTACCCATTAAATTAACAATATAAATCCATTCATCTCTGATGGATTTTAACAAAAAATGTTTTAGTGTTTCATTATCCAAATTATAGCTCTTAGCCCTTTTGATGTTGAAAGAAAATATTTTGACTAGATCTTTAAGTATTTCATCCTATTTTTGCATCATCTTAAAGACTTCATCTTTAAGGTTATGGGGCATACAATAATCCTTATATTGTTCTAAGAACACATTTTTCATTTCTTTCCATGTTCTAATTGTATGTGTTCCTAATCCCATAAACCATTTAAGTGCACCATATTTAAGAGTTGCTAAGAATAGTTTCAATTTTTGAGGATTAAGTATTCATAATTTCTAAATAAAACCTCAAACTCAAAAAGAAATGTTTTAGGGTCATCATTTCTCAAACAATGGAAATTAGGAAGGATGCAGGGTGAGATGTTCTTCATTGTAGTTGTGGAATCTTCATGAAATATGGGAGATCCATAATGATTTGGTTCTCCCCTACCACCTCTACCACCTCGACCTCCACTTCCTCCTATATTTCCTCCTCCGCCTCTTCCACCTCCAATCCTAATTTCATCGTTTCAATTATGCACTTCTCCTTCTCCTACCCCTTCCATTATAGATTCTTCAAAGCTAATATATGGTTCTATAATAGGATTATCTAACTCTTCTTCTAGTTCCTCTACTAATGGTATGTTATAGTAAGTTTCTTATTCTTCTTCTTCACTAGGAACCTCTAGTTCATGTCCTATAAGTTGATCTCCTGTTGAAGAGAGGAAAATTACTCCTTCTATTGGGGATGTAGGTTCTTCAACTACAACTCTGGTAAAGGAAGTTGGTGACTCTTTTTGTTGGATTTCAGATCTATGCACCTCAGGAAGTCTATGTCTACTTGCCAATAATGGGATGCGAGTATGAGTGGATGGTGTTGCACTATGAAGTCTAGCAAGGGTGAGTGGTGATGTTGGAATTGAACTTCTACATCTACTTACAAATCTACCCCTAGAATCCCTTTCTCTATACATAAATAATTTTTACCATGCTTTAATTATGTGTCTAAAAATTTGAATGCGCCTAAAATAATATGCAAATCAGAAATAGAATTATATATACACCTCCCCGACAACGATGCCAAAATCTTCGGTAATTTAATTTTTCTTAAATTTCTTCATTAATTGTCAGCCAAGGTTTGTGTACTTGTGAGATGAATGTGCACTATATATGCTAGGATCCTTTATATGGATTGATTGTTTCTAAAGATTAAATTAACCCAAGAAAAGAAAAATGTTTTTATGAAATTTATGGAATAATTATGCATATGTTCTTTCAGTTTAAATCTATATCAAATCCTAATCAACCAAATTCAAATTCACTATTTTGCAGAAATTGAAAATCTATCTAAATTGCAGAACTCAAACTCACTTTTAATGGCATGAAAGGAAATGCTAGAAACCCAATTTCAAGAAAAAAAATCTAGTGCTATTTTTCAAAATTGAAAACATTCTACATTATCTTATAGAAATAAACTTCTACACTTAATTAAAGTGAGGAAATTCTATACTAATTGCATGAAAGAGAAATGGAAATAGAAAGGATCTGATTCCTACTTGCAAAAATGGAAAACTTATAGCTTTAGAATTATTACTTGTGAGCGCATTTAACCTCTAAAGAGTATTTCGTCATCATTTAAGAAATAAATTAAGCTATGAAAGATTTAATTGTTGGAAAGAAAATGCATTCGAGAATCATAACCTTTTAGTGTTTTCCTGTTTATGACTACTTTGCAATCAAAATGTAACTACGATGAAAAAAAATTCTTTAAAGAAACTACAGTGCTATAAAAAAGTCATAAATGCAAAACAAAACTATAAAGAAAACCTCACAGCTCAACGGGGGGCTCTCCTGTGAGTGCAGGTCAATTATCAATCACAAGATCTCTCACACACGCATTGAGAAAAGAGTAATTATATTAATCTGGTACAGAGTATCACTGATCTTTGCAATAAAACAATTATAAACTTAATATTTCAATTTGTTTATAAGGTTTTGGCTTATAGCCTATACAAGTTTCATAAAATGATTTTTAAGAGTTTTAAGCTGATATGAAATGAGCTATCTTGACATCTATGAAATAGATTCACATTGAAACTCAATCTCTTTATAACTTGCTACTAAAAGAGCAAGTCATAAGAGATTAATCTTGATCCATATCGTAATAACTGAACCAATATTCAACACGCTTGCTTGATATTGTTCTATTCCTTTATTTCCTTTATTTTACCACTACACATCATTCTCAGTGTTTGGATCTAAATTTTACTTTTAGATTTCTCAATCCTCATAGCTTTCCAAGTCATTCTTATAGGTGGTCATCCATATGGTGGACATTTTTCATGTCCAAGTAGTCTTCATCCTTTTGTTGAAGTGCAACAACCTGTCTAATTATGAATATTGTTGCGGAGACCAACATTAGCTACATAATGTTTATGATTCTACCACTGTAAAAATGTATTCATTATAATTCATTAAGAAACAAAGATTATAATTATGGATGATAAGTTCCATTTCAAGAGTTCAACTTGACCTTGAGCATGTTGATATTGCTATTATAGAATGGTGACAAAAAGGTGAAATAAGATGGTAAAATGTTAGTAAAAATAAAACCATTCGAGACTTCAACAACTTATGAGAAGGATTATTTCAAACAAATGCCAAGTTTCCTGTAACACTATCCCTAACAATAGTATAAATAGTGACACAATTTTTTTTTTCTCTTCATTTATGATGGTTGTTTTCAAATTTCTATACTTCTTTTATTCTTCAATTCTTGGATATTATATGCTGGCATATTGAGCAATTCAACATTGAACACTTGCATAGGGCATTAATGGTCGAATGTGAATATAAAATTCAAAGAATTACTTATGATCATCAAGAGATTTTAATATTTCAATTTCATTTGATGTTCATGTCTTATCAACTTAATCTTTCTTCTAGAATGCATTTTCCACACAAATCATCACTTAAGAGTGTAATTTCACAATATGACCAAGCATCAAATTCAACTAAATATCTTATGGATTACTCATTAATTTTCCATCCTTTATTCCAAGGTCCATTTGAAAGTTTCTCAGAAAATTCAATTCAATAGAATATTTCTAATGGTTTTCCTCATTACATAATACTAGCATATTTATGCAGGCTCTAGCATATTAAAGATATATTATTCAAATCTAACCTGCTATCCTCTTCCTTGAACCTCTTCCAATCACTAATAGAGATTCATTCATATTTATATGATCCAATTGGAACATATGTGGAGAACTACTTTCAAAAGATGTATTCTGTAAATAAATTCATTTTGTTAAATTTATTAGAAATTATTGTACCCTTTTATTCAAATTTCTTTTAGTAGTCTAATTGTACTTTTATTGTTGTTACTAATTTTTTATATTTATATTTGTGAAAAAATAAAACTAATGGAATGAATTTATTGGAAGTTTGATTTTGCTTAGTTTTTATCTATGTTGGTAGATTACAGTAGGAGTAGTAATAGTAATAGTTTAGGTAGATTTATTTTTGTTTTTTATTTAATAATGCAAGTAGAGGAATAAGTGAGCAACAAGCCTTTTGATTTTTCTAGAGGAAAATAATTCAACATTATTCCAATAAAATTTTCTCACAAACATGTTTAGGTAATTATTTGTTTTCTCATCACATTTTTTGTGCTTTGTATAGCCGCTTTAATTTATAACTCCTTTGTTTTGCAAACTTGTTAGATTGGTCATAATCTTGCTTTGCTTATTATTTTGATGTAGCCCAATCTATGAGAATCACTCACAAAATCGTTAATCACATAGATAAAGCCATTTCTCATGATATATCGATTGGAAAAAATGATTCTTGTTCATAACCATGTTCTTATGATTTTTGAGATCATGTCGAGTCAAAACCCCTTTACTGCAATGCTCATCCTATGATTTTCCTTTTAAGCTATGCTCTGTTTTATAAGCCCTAAGATGACCTAGCGCCTACATAATCATCCACTTTGCACCTCGTATGCACACGGGTCCCTCTTACTAAGTTTTCATTGGTCATCCATTTCTTTCTTTCTACATGTTCTCGAAGCCATGTCGCCCTCGTTATTATTTATAACCACTCTTTTTTTCTTTCGAGATTTCATCCTTTAGGGATGATGTGGATAGATGAGGCCTTTTCTTCATGTTACATTTTTTTCATCTGCTCTTTCCTTATTATTCTATGTGACTTGGCAGACTTATCCTGGTCTCTCCAAGTTTGCATTGTTATGTCCCTTCTAGGATCTATCTTGATAGATGATGTGTCATATATTTGCAGATATCAAAGTCGATAAAACCTTACCTGATCCCCATGATTTATTAATAACACATCATCCCTACTGAACCTACCCCAAAAGATTCATATCAAGCACTTTATGTAAATGGTGGGAGTGAAATGCCAAGACAACTCTCATCATTTTTGGCCCACTTCCACCTTTTTATCTTTTCTTTCCTATCAGATGCTCAACGTTCTACCTTTACATGTTCACCCACTATATTCATCCCATTTATTCCTTGAGCATGCGTCCTTTATTATTTTTAGGCTTGAGCTCTTGGGATAACACAAATACTCACAATGCCTGCCCACATGTTTCCTATTCAAATCATATCGCACCACCTATCACTCCCTGGCAACTATTATATTAACGCAACAAATCAATAAACACGCACAGGTAAATTGGACCAGTGGATAATTTATTTTGATTTCGGGATTCTCTTGTATTTTGTTTATCCTTATATCGCTCCTATCTAATGTGTATCATGCAAAGGTCTAAGTCCTCTTCATATTTATATAAATTGTTGCATAGGTTGAGACTTTGGATTGATTTCATGGGATTTTAAGAAAAAATTGGAGCTGACATAAAATCCCAAGAAGAAAAGAGAATTATTGCAACTAAAATACAAAGTGAAGCAAGTTTTCATTTGTATTTCTATTGATGTTTATTTACTACTGATTCCTTGAACATGAGTTATTATTATTATTTTTTTTAATCTTAATGCTCACTCGGGTTTAGATTCAATAAGTTGATAATCTTGGGCACATGAAAACTTCATTAAAATGCAAATTCTTCATACTTTTAATATCAATCAAAAGAATAAGTTACCTCCTTTTGGATAAAGTCAATATATTTCAGGTAAACCTTAGCGAAATTCTTCTAGGTAAGTCTCATATGCTCATTTTCATCTGTTACCGTTTTCTTTATGCATTTTGTTTCAACCTTGTTTTAGTAATTTATGATTTTAGCTCTATTTTTACAGGTCATCATTAGTCTGACTGAAGGTTCAATGTTATTGGAAATATCTCTTAAAAGCTCCATCTTATTTTGCATGCCTCTTGGCTCAAAGAAGCAGTTGTGAAGATGATTAAATGGCAAGCGACATCAAGAAAGTCTCTTTACTTTATCTTGTTTCCATTTAATATCTTGTTCTAGTATCTTATTCTTCATTCTTCAAAACTTATTTTGAAACAATATATTCACTAAGAATGAGACATCCAATGCATCTCTTATCCATATCTACCCTCTAGTTTTAGATCTCCTTTCTCAATAAAAAGCCTATTCAAGTCCAACTTTGCAAGACAAGTCTAACAATATCTCAACGTAAGTAAAACACGCATGATTTCCTCATATTCAATTTTGTTTTAGACATTTTCATAAGGGGTCTTGTTGAATTTTCTTTCAATTATGGATTTTCATTTACTTGTTTCTTTATTCATTTGCAATTTTTGAAGTGCGTTGATTTCATTTTTGCTTATGGGTTGGATTTTTTGATATTCCCAAAGTCTATATGGGCGAATTTTTCTTACCCAGCATTGGTTGGCACGCATGGGAAATACTTACTCTCTCTTTACAATATGATTCTATTTACCCAAAGGTCATCCATATTATGTTTTCGATTCTCTTGAGCATTTACCATCCACAATGGCGAACATTGATATTGTATTCAAATAATATAGGTTCGTGTCTATAAAGGAATGCGTTGTCTCCATTATTTTCTTCAAATCCCTCCCAATCCCCTCCACATATAAAATCCTCTACTTGGGTAGATGAAGAAAAGACTAGTGGGGTCAAACATAACTAGTATCACATTTGTTGTCTTGAACAAGAAAACACTTATACCACCCTGATTTCTTCACACAATTGGTAAAATAAATTCTTAAAATAAACTAATCTAAAGGGTACGAAAAGAGAGTTGAAAGAACATATGTGTGGGAAGTGAGTGAAAGCCCACTAGAGTACCAAACAAACTCATTGGCAGCGAGTCCATGCATACATGGTACAAAGATATCTTCGTCGGGGTACTAAATAGGTCTGCTGGAAACGAAGCTATGTCGAGAGAAAAGAGGTAATTCCATAGAAGCATTCTAATCTTTAACACCCCTAGATATTTTAACTATTGAATAATAGAGATGTCATTAAAAGAATAAATATTTCCTATTTTTGGATTCATTGTCTTGGAATTGGTCATTCAAATACTTTAATATTTGAGAGCCAATTTTTATTTGATTCAACTTTATGTGGGACCCTTGAAAATGGTGTTATGTGTGAATTTTTTTTGGAAAGTTCTCTTTTCAATATTTTGGTAAATTTTGTCCTATTATCATTTTTTAACCAAAGATAATTTCTTCTTCCCCATGTATCTCCAATTGTTGTGGCCAAAACCCTCCCATAAATTTTTACAAAATATATGGGGACCCTCCATATAGATTTTGGTAAAACATTAGAGGAAATTTCAGCCTAAAAGTGGCCTCCTAAGGAAAAATAATAAATAATAGTTACAAATTTTGGAGGGAGAAGAAGAAAACTACTTTTTTTCATTGTGATTTTATCTTATCTCCTTATAGGTTTACTCAAATTTCAAGTGTAGACATTCGTTGGATGCAGAATTAAATTATGCATCCAACAAGTAGCCATTATGCATACTTTTGAGAAGATCCACATTGATAAAACTTGAAGATACATTAAAAAACATCTTGATGGAATTATGTCGTTGGAATTCTCTCAATGAGACAAATGCAATGATACTGTTCGTTTTGGTTTCAGAAATTGTATAAGAAAGCAAATATTTTAGACCCCATTTCCATAATGTTACCTTGGATCTTGGCTCAACATAGTGACCACCTCCTTCTATCCTATGTTTTGGTGGGACTTAGGAGGGGGTGTGTTATAGTTAGGGAGGAAAAGAGGCTATAGGTTAGTTGGAGACTCTATATGGGAAGTTCTATCCTTGTTTGATTTAATTAAATTTTGATTACTACATATATATCCTTATTTTATTTTTCTTGATTGTAATATTACTATTGGCACCATTACTATTTGGCTGGCATTGATGTCAACCTTGTAGCATGTGTTTGGTTGGTATTGTTGGTTGCAGGTGTTTGGCTATTGTTGCAAGAGATTTGAATGTTTTTATTTAGTGTGATGATGTAGTGTTGAGAAAGGAAAGGAAAAGCCAAAGGAAATTACCATGGGTTTTGCCAATGGTATTTGGTGTGAGAGCTTAAATGATTGATTTTATTTTTTTGATATAGCCATCATGGGGTATGGAATGTGATTAATGTTTTTTTATTTGGCCTATTGTGATGAGAAGAATTAGTATAAATATATTATGGTAGTGTTGGAGGATGAGGTTAGATACAATGCATAATGATGCTTCTTGTACATGTGTAGCATTGATCAGTGGTTAGAGAGTCATATTTTAGTTGTAGACTTGAGATGTTGTTGTAGTGTTCATATTGAGCATATCATATTGGGCCCAGTCTAAAAATTTTGAAATGCAGTCTACATAGAGTTTGAGGAGGTTGGGGCCTCCAACAAGTAGTGGCTTTCCAAGATAATTGTATGGATTATTATTGATTATGGCCAAAAAATAGTTGATAGGAGGTTGGGGCTTTCTAGCTGGTGGTGGACAATAAAATGTAGTAGAGGTTGAGTCGCGTAGGTGGTAGTGGTCATCTAATGGATGTAATGAATCTCTTTGATGAATAATAGAATAATCAATGAAACACAACAACAATAGGGTGATTTTTGTCCCTTTAGGGTTTACACTAGAAATATTTGTTGTTGTACGTGTGTGATTATCTTGGTGTTGATGTGTTGATTTTATGTTGTATTTTAATGTTATTTACATATTCATATATGATGATTTTATGTTGTGTACTCATTGGTTGATGAGTTGAAAAGAGGTTGAAATTGAGTAAACTGTATCACTACTGATTCACCCCCCTCTCTCAGTAGTGAATTGATTACCAAAACATAGTATCAGATAGTACCTTTTGTTGCACCTTAATCACTAGAAGGTCGGTCTCGTTATGCAACCAACTCACAAAATAGAACAAAGATTGATCAACGACTTCAAAATCATCCTCTTTGAGGGGGAAACCTCCTTTACATTACACAAATGAATAATTCTTGGATGATACAAATGACAAGACCTCCTTTCTATATATAGGATTCTAAGGGTTCCCAATACAATTAGAGCCTACATAACAATAATATTGTAGGGGCACAACAATAACAGTAATGGGCTTCTATGGGGCACAATAATAACAACATGGGGACTATATGGGCACAATAATACAATAAGGGAGTTGCACTAATATAATATGGATCTAACATGCCCTTCTTATTCAGAAAGTGTTGTCCTCAAAACTTGAGTAGTTATGGATGCTTCTGTATAAAGTTCTCATCCTCCCATGTGGAATCTTCAACGGGCAAGTTCTTCCACTTGATGAGATAATGTGAAACTGATCGATTTTGTAGGTGTCAATTTCTTGTTTCTGTGACTGCTTCAGGTTCCAATATGATTTTTATTCCACCGTCAAGTTCTAGCAATATTGTTTGAACTGAGATCTTCTCACCTATAACCTTCTTTAAGCATGCAACATGGAAAACTGGGTGCACTCAGGAAGATGCAAGAAGCTCCAATTTGTATTCCATAGTACCAATCTTTTGTAACACCTTGTACGAACCATAATACTTTGGTGATAATTTATTATCCTTCTTAGCTTTCTTGATGGGCATTTATTTGTATGGTTGTAGTTGTAGAAATACCTAGTCACCTACATCAAAACTTCTTTCGCTGCGATGTTGATTTGCCTATTGTTTCATTCTATTCTGCACCAAAGTGAGGTTATCGGTTAAGAGTTTGATAACTTGTTGTCGATGTTAGACGTGATCTTCCATTGCTTGAACCTTAGAATTTTCATTTAAAGATGATGTGATGGACGTTGGATGATATCCATAAAGTGCCATAAACGGGGTCATTTTTGCTGAAGTATGGAAGGAAGTATTATACCACCAATGAGCCAGAGGTAACCACTTGACCCATTATGTTTGTTTATCAGATACAAAGAAATGAAGATATCCTTCAAAACATTTGTTCACTATCCCATTTTTCCCATCAGATTGAGGATGATAAGATGAGCTATGAGCTAACTAAGTACCCAGACAAGAAAATAATTATGTCCAAAAATTTCCAGTGAAAATGGGATCTTTGTCCCTTACAATAATCAATGGGTTTCCACATAGATTTTGAATTGTTTCCATAAATGCAGTAGCAACTGTACTAGATTTAAATGGATGATATAATGCACAAAAGTGTGCATACTTGGTAAGTCTATCAACTATCACCATGATGACACTGTTCCTTTGGACTTGGGTAAATGTAAGGTCCCATCCTAGGGTCTTTCAACGGATCTATATTCTCTAGGAACTAATGCAATACGAGGAAATAATTTATTTTTTTTACAAGACATTTAAACAATGACAATTTACCATTTACAATCTAACCCCTATAACTTTAACAATGAACATTTTATTTCAATAACTTACATGATTAATCTATGCATAGAGGAATACCTGTATCGATGGCCTGGTGGAGATGCCCTTGAGCTACTGATCCTGCTAAATTGCTCCTCTTGACCACCGTCTGGATTTATCTCCCAGCCAACTAAAAATTAATTCCTAGCCTAGGAAACCTTCACAGGTTCCCTAGCCCTCCAAGCCCAAGTCCAACCAGATGTAGTGTGTGTGTGTCCAATACCAAGATAAACAGTACTCTCTTCCTCCCTCTCCAGCAATTCCTCAAGACCACAGCCAACCACAATCAAAGGAAGAACCCAACATTCCCCCTCTTCTCTCCCTTCCTCCTTCCCCTTTTATACCCCTCTGCTTCTCTCCACCTCGACCACCTCTCATTAATGTCATAACTTCTTCCTCATCCTTACAATTCACTTCTCTTCTCCCAAGTAAATCTGAGAGTACATTTGTGAATGTGATATGAATATAAAATTGGGTAATTAATGGGACAGGACCATGTCTTCTCCCAAGTAAATGTGAGAGTACATTTTGGGGATGAGAGATGAATATATAAATTGGTAAATAAATGGAGAGGACCATGTCTTCTCCCAAGTAAATGTGAGAGTACATTTTGGGGATGAGGGATAAATATATAAATTGGTAATTAATCGAGAGGACCGTGTCTACTCCCAAGTAAATGTAAGAGTACATTTTGGGGATGAGAGATAAATATATAAATTGGTAATTATTTGGAGAGGACCATATCTTATCCAAGATTAATTTTGAGAAGGTAAGTTGGGAATTTAAATAATAGAAATAATATATTTTACATCAGTAAATAAATTTTACAGTTTCCCAAATGAAGGTATTCACCAATATTTCTCCATGTTTTCAGGTAGTGTAAACATTAATAAAATTTGCATGATAATATTAAGTGGGTCATTACATACACCAATCCTTCAAAAAACTTCATCCTGAAGTTAGAGTGAAAAGATACAAGGAGTTCGAAGGCATAACAAAATAGAGAGAGTTATAGTAGTAAAATTTTATTAAGTCAGACAATGACATTACTTCCCATCAAGAGTCTCCAACTGATCTATATCCTCCTATCCATCCTGACCTACTTCCGTTCCTACCCTATCTGTCCTCTACTACTATATACGGTGGCATCGGCTATACCAATATAACCACTGATAAAACCAACATGGCGGAAGCATCGACTATATCGACCTAACTTCCCCAGCAAGCAACTAGTAATCGTCATCACACGTCTAGGGGAGTGTGTCCACCACTTTCCTCCCATGATTCTAGGTTTCGAGGTTACACGGTGGGAAGTGCCTCCACCCCTCCTCACTTCTAGGGTCAACGCCCTAATATGGACCACACTACAGTGCTGGTTGGAGTTGTCATCAAATAATCTAGTCAGGTAATCTTGCCACTTGTCATTTGCATTTTACATGTGTCATAAGAGTACATATCAAGTAGATACCAAAATGTAATAAATCAATGTACATTATACCTTCCCATGAGATGTCTTTACCTTCCCTCAATAGAAGAGTAGATCTCAGCTATCATATAGTTCTTTTCCCCCTTGCGGGTTAGCTCTCATTCATGCATTTATATAACAACAAGATATATAATCATCATGTTATTAAGTCTAGTATCCACGTGTCAATCTTGTAGTTTATACTGGAAATGAATCATAAATTCACTAAGTCATTCATTTAACAAATCATATCCACTTGAGCCATATATGAAACAAAATAATTTTGATAAGTCACTCATTAGATAATTCATCACTAAGTGAGTCATACATTTAGGCCATACATTAACGATTTCTATCATCAATATTAAATCCATCAATTGATTTATATAAGTAGTTTCACGTGTCAAACCAAATGCATCAATATTACATAACATTCATAAATAAGTAACATGGAACTGCAAAATAGAACCTTAACATAGATAACGGTCTAAGTCAAAAATGGGCATCACAGATGTTCAAATAGTGAGGGGTAGTCATGACGTATAGTCTCTACATCCTCCCAGGTAGCAAATCCTGGGCTATACTTGTCCCACTGGACCTTAACTTGGTCCACCATGTGACGTCTGAGTTGTCAAACCCTACGGTCCAATATGCATAATGGTTCGACCACTATGGTTCCCATGTCCAAGACCTTCAATTCCCTCCAATCCAGTTTGTGAGATTCATCAGGAACATAATGTCGTAAAATAGATACATGAAAAACATCATGAGTTTTATGCAAATGGAGTAGCAGTACAAGATGATAGGCAACTGTTCCAATCTTCTCCTTGATCCTAAAGGGTCCTACGAACCAAGGTAACAATTTTGTCTGCTTCCCAAACCGAATGGTGCTTTTGTTGGGCCGGATACGAATAAAAACTTGGTCCCCTACTTCATAACTGCGATCAATCCTATGTGAATCAACATAATTCTTCTGTCTATCTTGTGCTTCCTTTAACCTTTATCGAATCTACTTTACCTGCTCCTCCATTTCTTGAACTAATTCCGGGCCAACTATTACTCGGTCCTCCAACTTTTCCCAACTCAACGGCATCCTACATGGCCTTCCGTATAGAGCTTGATAAGGGGGCATCTCGATTGAACTGTGGTAACTGTTATTATTGGCAAACTCTACCAATGGTAAGTACCTTTCCCACTGAGTCTGATTATCCATGACATACATCCTAAGCATGTCCTCCAGAACCTGATTTACTCTTTCAGTCTACCCATCTGTTTCTGGATGATATGCAGTGCTCAGGTTTAATTGAGTCCCTAGTGCTGACTGCAAACTTGTCCAAAACCTAGATGTAAACTAGGAGTCTTTATTAGAAATGATCTTTGTGGGAAACCCGTGTAGTCAAATGACTTCATTTACAAACACTCATGCCACATCTGTAACATCGTAAGTGTCTCTTACTGGGATGAAATGGGCACTTTTGGTCAATTTATCCACTATAACCAATATAGCATTGTGCCTCTGTGAAGTGAGTGTCAAACCAACCACAAAATCCATGGAGATTACCTCCCATTTAGACATAGGGATGTCATGTGGTTGTAGGAGTCATGTTGGATGGCGATGATCAACCTTTACTCGTTGACATTCAACACATTTTGTGATAGACTGGACTATGTCGCACTTCATGCCTGCCCAAAAGAAGAGTTTCTTCGCGTCTGCGTACATTTTCTTTACTCCAGGATGTGCATAATAGAGTGCTCTATGTGACTCTTCGAGGATGGTTTTTCTCATACCCCCTTCTTTCGGTACATACATTCTCCCTTAAAATCTCAATAGCCCATCTGGTTCAAGGACATGTCCCTCAAATTTCGGTTATATCTGTTTCCCATTCTAGATGGCTAAGATGAATTTTAGATACCAACTATCTTCAAAGAGTTTTTCCAATACACGTTCCCTTAAATTTACCTTTAAGGCCACTAGGGAGAAGGTTCGTGGTCTCCTGCTTAGTGCATCCGCCACCACGTTCTCCTTTCCCTTGATGTATGAGATCTCAAAATCATACTCACTCATGAATTCACTCCACCGCCTTTGTCTAGCATTCAAATCCCTTTGAGTGAAGAGATGCTTCAGGCTTTGATGATCTGTTCTTAACTCAAATCTTCTCCCAATGAGGTAGTGTCTCCACAGCTTCAAGGCTAACATCACTGCTGCTAATTCTAAGTCATGGGTAGCATATAACTCTTCGTGTTTCTTCAATTTTCTAGATGCTTAAGCTATTACTCCACCTTCTTGCCTCAATAATGCACACAATCCTTGCACTGAAGCATCGGTGCAGATAGTGAAGTCCTTTCCCATGTCTGGTACTTGAAGGATCGGTGCACTAGTTAGTAACCTCTTCAGTTCTGTGAATGCAGTCTCACATTCATTTGTCCATTCATACTTGACCCCCTTTCGTTGTAATGTGGTGATGGGTTTTGCAATCCTTGAAAACCCTTCCACAAACCTGCGATAATACCCTACTAGCCCCATAAAACTATGTACCTCATGGACATTTTTTGGTACTGACCAATCCATTATGGCCTTCACCTTTTCCAGGTCAACTAAAATCCCTTCTCCTAAAATGATGTGCCCAAGGTAATGAACTTTCTTCTGAAAGAAGTAACATTTTGACGGTTTCCCATACAATTGATATTCCCTTAAGCAAGTCAACACCACCCTTAGGTGCTTTTCATGCTCCTTTTCATTCTTGGAATACACAAGAATGTCGTCGAGGAAGACTTGCACAAATTGGTCCAAATACTTTCGGAACACGCTATTCATGAGGCTCATGAATATTGTTGGTGCATTGGTTAAACCAAATGGAACAACTACGAACTCATAGTGCCAAAACCAAGTTTGAAATGCATTTTTTGAGATGTCCTCCAACTTAATCCTCAATTGGTGGTATCCAGATCGTAGATTGATGTTTGAGAAGACTTCTAATCCCTTCATTTGATCAAATAGGTTATCTATTCCAGGTATCGGGTACCTATTCTTTATCGTGGCTCTATTTAAGTCTCTATAATCTATGCATAGTCTTAAGGAACCATCCTTCTTTTTGACAAAAATCACTAGTGCACCCTAAGGTGAAATACTAGGTCTGATGAATCCCAAGTCTAAGAGCTCTTTTAATTGCATCTGCAACTCACAAAGTTATGGAGTTTTCATTCTATAGGGTGTCTTAGATATTGGTTCTGCACCAGGTTTTAGGTTGATTGTGAAATCAATTTCTCTTACAGGAGGTAATCTAGGCAATTCTTTAGGAAAAACATCCTTGAATTTTGACAAAACTGGATGTTGGTCTAAGGAAGGTCCTTTCTGGTCACTTACAGCCTCGACCAA
Source organism: Pinus taeda (assembly GCA_000404065.3). Lineage (NCBI taxonomy): Eukaryota > Viridiplantae > Streptophyta > Pinopsida > Pinales > Pinaceae > Pinus > Pinus taeda. The sequence goes on from APFE031018203.1 coordinate 54,273, forward strand.
ATATATTTTGCAACCTTGTCTAAGACAAAATTTTACCTTCATCATGGATATGAATCGTAGTGAAACTCCCTTCTTGATTCCAAAAATCTCAATTGGCTTACCTTCATCATCAAAACATATCACTTTCTTCTTGAAACAATCTATCGAAGATCAATGAGCTTCTAGCCAGTCCATTCCAATAATTACATTATACGTCCCCAATGTTGTGACATATGCCTTCAACTTAGTCATACACACCCCGAGGTTTACCTGACATTGGTCAACACTAGGCCCTACTACTTGTTTTATCCCAAAAGCCATCTCAACTTGTTTAAAGTCATCGTGCTCATAGGCTACCAACCCACATTTTTCTAATGCAATTGGTGAAATGAAACTATATGTAGCACCAGAATCAAGAAAAATTTTAACTTTTACTTTGTTTATCATACCTGAGGATTCTACCATGGCAGACTAGTGTTCAACTTGCCGATTGTCAACTACTACATAGATTCGATGGTGGCTACCTGCTCCCCCCATTGGTTCTTTTCCCTCTCTCCGGTTGTTACCAGTTTGTAACTCAGGGTAGTCCCGCTAGTAATGAGGTCCTCTGCATCCCTAACAAGTGATTCCGGTGGACTTTGAACCGAATGTGATGGAGTTATTTGGAAATAGTTCCTTCCCCTAGGACCCCTGCCCCCACTTGTTGCTCCTTGTGTATGGATTTGATTTGTACGCACCCTTGAAGCTACACGCGAGGCTACACTAGAAAGCATTGAAATCCCAAATGTCGGTGCTCTAGGTATAACCCTGTTTCCATATGGTGATGGCCTCAAACTTCCTCCCCTTTGAAAGGTACGAGGGGCCTTCCCTATAAACCATGGTTGGCATGGAAATATGGCTTTACCTCCACCTTTTAAGTCTAAGTGTTCTTCGAGATAATGAGCCTGTTCTACAGCTTTTGCAACTGAGGATGGTTTCCACATCCATACCATTTCCCTAATCTTAGGGTTCAATCCATAAATAAAATGATTTGCTTAATGTTGGTTAGTATCCATGTAGGAGACATACTTGACCAATTCCATGAATCGAATTTCATATTCTTCTACTGTACGAATCCCTTGTACTAGGGCATGGAAGGCTCCTAGTTGTTGTTCTTCATAATACGCTGGTAGGTACTTTTTCCTGAATCTCTCCTCAAATAATTACCAAGTAACTATGTCTGGAGTGATGTGCAGTTGACACTCCAAGTTACCCCACCAATTCAGAGTACTATCTCTGTGTTGGAATATTGTTATTTTGGCTTTGGAATTTGAATTCTAATCCCTTAGTGTGAAGCACCTTCTCATTCCTTATAACTAGGCTTTTGCACGCTCGCTGGCACGACCTCCTGCAAACTCTAGGAGCTTAATCTTCTGGAGCTCCCTAGTAATGTCCTCAATTGGAGGTCCTCTATCATAGTCTCTAGATCCCTCGAGATCCCTAACCCTAATGGAGCATGCTCCCCTTCCACTTCATTTGTTTGGCGCCCTCTTAAGGTCTCATTAATTGCTTCTAGGGAATGCAGGATGAGAGTCAATTCTGGTGAAGGTAATGGGTTATTTGTAGGAGGTCTTTGTGACGACTCTCGAGGTCCTTGATTTCTTCGCGTCCTCACCATTTTCAATTTGTTCAAAATCTGCATGATACCTAAGACTTATTAGCACAACTTAGGGCCTTCTTAATTCTCACTTGTCTCACACATAATTTGCATGATGATAGATGCAAGTTTTCCCTTTTGTTATACTTGTAAATGACTATTTCTAATATAGAGATGATAACCGTGGTTCTACTATATTCTCCCCCATGGTCATCTAAGCAAGTGCTACCACATACTGCTAGTCACCCTTAAGTATCCTTAGGTATCCCTAAACAATCATACTAAATCCATTTATATGTCTTTGAGCATTTAACCTTCCATTTTTAATCACATTATTATAACTAGGCCCCTTTTGAAATTTCATCTATAAAGCTAGATTAGTCTGCTAAATTGGTGTGTGGCTGAGATATTCTATCAACTAGTTATGATTGTGATAAATAAATAAAAAATATGTCTATTTTAAGACAAAGCTTGATTTATAAATATGTAATGTTGTTCAATGTAAGATATCACTCAACACAGCTTTGTTGTGTTGGAACATTGTCTACCCTACCGTTTCTCTACATATCTGACATTTTAGTGCACTTTATTCTTTAGTTGCATGGGAAAATATCTTTTCTGAAACAATTATCTTTGACTTTCAATCCCAAAACACATCCTTATAGATTGTTCATCTCCGATTTATTGCAAATATATGAAAGGTTGTCTTGTATGAAAGAAGAATACAATGCTTATTACTTCTCTGTGGCAACATCCATGGATGAAAAGAATAGAAAAGAAATACATAACTGACACATAAGGGTTTATTATATTATTCCAAATCGGTCAACACAGCTTTTATGTTTATATTGTATGTACTATGAATGTTGGCATATGTTGTCCATTATAAAACAATTATTAACCTGAGATTTATATTTAAACTACAAGGAGGGTGGATTGATGCTAAAGTTTGTATCCCTTTTTAATTGTCTCAAAATCTGGCAATTTATTGTTTATTCCAGTCAATTTCTATTAGCAAATAAAACTAGAGTAATTAACAGCTAAGATTATGTGATTTAGGTCATTATGTAGGTGTAGATGCACATTCCTACTTGATCTAGAACTTGTTCTCAGTCCAGTCATCAACTGAGTAGTTGATAATATCTGTGATAATACTCAACTTTGTGTCTGGAAATCTCATGTTTACATTTCACTTGCATGCAGAGTTTTATAATTGTAATGCTTGCAATAGTAATAACAACATTTTCTGCAGGCGTTGATTCAATTCTTTCCAAGTAAGCTATACCACATTTTCTGGAGTCTTGCACTAAAATTTATGCTTTATGCATTTATATTTCAGTCCATAGCATTAGAATAATGTGATGGGTAGGAAAACAACAATAAGTCTCTTCATTCATACTAAAATTATACATAGTCTGCAGTTTCAGCAAGATGAAGTCGAGGAAGTCGAGGAAGGGGATGATGTTGCATATAGCTATGTACTTCGGTATGTTATTCATCAGTTGGAACTTGCACCAAACGATGTAAAGGTGAGTGTCTACACATTAGATGCATGCTTATTTGGAAACAGTTAGATCTTTTCTTCAAAGGATAGGATTATGATCAGAATAAATGTTAACTGTCTGTTTCTTCTTTTCCTTCACCTATATATTTGGAAGTTCTCAAGAAAACAATCAGCATATTGTATAATCTCATGACTACTATTGTTCTACTCTCAGGTGGAGCATAGATGTTGGCTGGATTAGTACATGGGTGAATATTGTGAATGAATGGATTGCTGCAAGGCTATTCAGTAAAGCTTCTGTTTATTTATTTTTGGGAGAAAACAAGGATTTCTCCGCTTTTATGCTTTATACTATAAGGCTCAGAGTTCACAAAATCGATGTTCTTGGAGAACTTGCTCCTAAGACTAAAATTCCCTTCATGTAATCTAATCCTGTCAAGTATAATTGGTTGCAGAATTTGTATATCTATGCACATTTGTGTTTAAATTTCATGTTTTCAGGCTTGATGATCGACCATCGATCACTATTCGATTGGTGGTGATCCAACTAATAATAATTATATCCCATAATTAACTGTTATATGGTGTTGTGGCTGCATAGAGAGAGGCGGCATAGAACCTGTGTTCAAACGTGAATTCCCCCAATAACCGAGAAGTTGAACGGTGTAGGCAGGTTAGAATAGCAGCCATCGGATCTTATAGATTGATGGTGGATATTAACGATCAATGATGATAGGCGAGGCATGATGAGGATTGATCTGGGCCATCAAATCTACAGATTGATGGATATCGAGTTAGAAGTTGCGCACCGGTTATCTCAAGGATCGGACCCGAACTTTATTAAATTGGGTTTATAATTTGATATCGGGTTCGAAAGTCCCATTAAATGTCGTGTAAGTTCTCCACCCAATATCGTTATCAGCTGTGGGATCTAGCACGCAGTCGATCGATGGTGGGGGATCAACAAACTTTTTTTGTTGATTGGGTTAAGTCAGGACCGTTGGATCTTATAGGAAGAGACCAACGATGGAGATTGAACCCGACAAAGTTTGGTGAAGGGACAGACCCCAAAAGTTATTAATGTGGCTTTGTTTTATTTGAGATCTACCTTGGTGTTCAGGTCAGGTTTTCATGTTTTTCATGTGTACTTTGATAAATTATATAGTCTGGGCTTTTAAGGCAATATGCCTATAAATCGCTTCTGTTATGAATCGTGGGCCTAGGTAGGATTAATACATGTTTTTGTTATAATGTAATGTTCATAAGAATTATATGTGAAAGCTTGTAACACACGGTAAACCACGATATACTATGAGGCTGGGAAATATATATACATATGTGTATATATGAACAATAAAAAGTATTTTCTATTTAAACATGCGTTAGACATGATATCTTTGAACAAGACTATGTATTGTGACCATAACCTTCGTAACCATGTTATAGTATAAAGGAAGGGAACCTAGATACGTATATGTGTAAAGGAACTACAAAAGAGCATTTTCATTTGAAATTATTCGTAAAGCCCAAGTCTCCGTGCATGTCTTAAGCACATACTAGATATATTTACCCCCCTAGCCCCCCCCCCCCCTCCCCCGAATTTTCCAAACCTACCCTTTTTCAAAGGTCGCGTATTTTTTTATAAATAGGAATTTCAGCCTCTAGACCATCTAAAACGCATAAATTTATATTCAACGTCTAACCTTACCCATTGTCTGAAGTGTATGTAGGTTTGGGTGATGCGACTGAGCGATAGTTCAATAGGTTCATCAGGATGTGTTGCGGGGAAACAACAAGCGTGTCAGTTAGCTCAAGGCTCAACCTTGCGGGCATGAAAATACAGAACAATGTATCCATTTTATAATCAATCAAGACCAAATAAATCACCAAAAGGGTTTGAAAAAGAAGCCGAGGTGCAGTTGGATCAGGGTTAAGAACACAGTTCATACATTTAAGGCCAAAGACAGTACCAGCCACAAACAGGGAAGATAGATTTAAAATCTGGAGGAATTAATGGCAGAAAATAAAAGCGGAGGAGTTCCTTATTACTAGAGGAATAGGAGTAGATGGATTCAATGGCATCGCTGAACAGGGTAATGGAGGACACTGGGGTTCTCATTTCAGATTCAATCTAGAGAAGTCGGGCATCAACGCTGAAGGACAGTCTTTGTCCAGAAACCACAAAGGTCCCATGGTGAAAATTTCCATGGTATACCCAGGAACATATACAGACATCTCTCCCTTTTCTTTTTAACAAAGCATGTGACAGTTAATATGCCTGTAAAACGCAACTATAACATGTTTTTACTTCAGTTTTATTGCTTTTCATGGCAATAAATAGGGTATCATTTTCAATCTAAAAACAAATGGTTATATGTATATATTACGATTACAAGTCCTTATAAGGGTTACAAGCTCTTATAGAGGAATTCGGATTTAGTGGGTTTTAGGTCCAGATTTTGAACCAAAGCTCCGATACCACATGTAAGGTCCCATCCTAGGGCCTTCTAATAGATCTATATTCTCAAGGAACTAATGCAATATGAGGCAATAATTTTTTTTGTTTTTTTGTTTTTACAAGACATCTAAACAATGACAATTTACCATTTACAGTCTAACCCCTATAACTTTAACAGTGAACATTTTATTTCAATAACTTACATGAGTAATCTATGCATAGAGGAATACCTGTACCGATGGCCCGGTGGAGATTCCCTTGAGTTGCTACTCCTACTGAATCGCTCCTTTGGACCACCGACTGGATTTACCTCCCAGCCAACTAGGAATTAATTCCTAGCCCAGGAAACCTTCACAGGTTCCCTAGCCCTCTAAGCCCAACTCCAACCAGATGTAGTGTATGTGTGTCCAAGACCAAGATAAACAATACTCCCTTCCTCCCTCTCCAACAATTCCTCAAAACCATAGCCAACCACAATCACAGGAAGAACCCAACATTCACCCCCTTCTCTCCCTTCCTCCTTCCCCTTTTATACCCCTCTGCTTCTCTCCACCTAAACCACCTCTCATTAATGTCATAACTTCTTCCTCATCCTTAGAGTTGACTTCTATTCTCTCAAGTAAATCTGAGAGTACATTTGGGAATGTGATATGAATATAAAATTGGGTAATTAATGGGAGAGGACCATGTCTTCTCCCAAGTAAATGTGACAGTACATTTTGGGGATGAGAGATGAATATATAAATTGGTAAATAAATGTAGAGGACCATGTCTTCTCCCAAGTAAATGTGAGAGTACATTTTGGGGACGAGGGATGAATATATAAATTGGTAATTAATGGAGAGGACCATGTCTTCTCCCAAGTAACTGTACGAGTGGATTTTTGGGATGAGAGATAAATATATAAATTGGTAATTATTTGGAGAGGATCATATCCTATCCAAGATTAATTTATTAATAGAAATAATAAATTTTACATCAGTAAATAAAATTTACAGTTTCCCAAAGGTATTCACCAATATTTCTCCATATTTTCACGTGATGTAAACATTAATAAAATTTGCATGATAAGATTAAGTGCGGAATTACAGTAAACCTGTGATAAAATCCATTGAAACATCGTCGTAATGTTGACTTGGAATGGATAAAAGTTGTAATAGACCCGGGGTCTTAATTGTCTCAACTTTATTTTGTTGGCAAACCAAACATTCTACCATAAACTTTTGAATATCAGACTTAAGGCCATCCCAGAAAAAATTGTTTCTTAACCCTGTGGTAAGCTTTTAAACATCTCTAAGTGCCCTCCTAAGCAAGAGGTGTGCAATTCCAAAAGAATATTTTGTTTGAGTTCAGAATTCTTAGAAAGGTATAAGCGATCTTTGTATAGTAACGAATCATTTTTCCAACTAAATGTATCTGATGTACTGGGATCTTACTACAAATTTTGAATGAGTGCCCACACTTCTTCGTGATTCTTCCATTCATCCCTTGCTTCATTTATCCAATCTGGCTAAATAATAGAAATGACACGAAACAATGCTTCCACATCCTCATCCTTTTTAGAGAGTGCATCTGCAACAACAATCTTCTTCCCTTTTTGTAGATAGTTTCAAAGTCATAACCCAACATCTTTGTGACCCATTTTTGTTGTTCTTCTAAAGATAATATTTGTTCTAAAAAATATTTAAGACTATCATGATCCATTTTTACCTTGAAGTGTCTTCCCATTAGGTAAGGTCACCATTTCTTAAGTGCACGTAGTATTGCCAACATTTCCTTCTCATAAATAGCTTTGTGTAAATACTTTCCTTTGATTGGATGACTTTCAAAATAAATGGGTCTTTCTTCTTGCATTATAACAACACCAATTCCATTTCTTGACGCATCACATTCCATAATAAAGGTTTTTGTGAAGTTTGGCATAGCTAAGACTGGTGCTTGGCACATTACCTCTTTAAGATGTTCAAAGGCATTCGTTGCTTCTAGAGTCCAATAAAATGCATCTTTATTCAGTAATGTTGTAAGAGGTGCTGCTATTCTCCCATAATTCGTAGCAAACTTGCGATAATACCATGTCAACCTAAGAAATCCTTGCTGATGCTTTACAGATGTGGGAATTTTCCATTCCTTAATGGCTTTAATTTTTCTAGGGTCTACCTTAGCACCTTCATGAGATACAATATGACCCAAATATTCCACCTCTTGTACTCCAAAGAAACATTTGCAGCTTTTTGCATATAATTTTTTATCCTCCAATAGTTTGAGCACCCTGTCAACATGTTGAAAATGGTCCTTCCAAGACTTTTTGTAGATAAGTATATCATCAAAAAACACTAACACAATTTTTCTAAGGAAGGATTTGAAAATGGAATTCATCAAACCTTGAAATGTAGAAGGTGCATTGCTAAGGCCAAAAGGCATCACCAAAAATTCATAATGACACTCTTGAGTTCTAAATGTTATTTTCGGAATGTCTTTAGTCTTCATTCTGATTTGATGATATCCTAAATGAGGATCCAACTTGGTGAAGTAAATTGCTCCATGTAATTCATACAATAATTCATCGATGACAGGAATGGGAAATTTATCTTTAATAGTAAGCTTGTTGAGCTCCCTATAATCTAGACACATGCGCCATGATTGATCCTTCTTGTGTACCAATACCATTAGAGAAGAGAAAGAACTTTGATTAGGTTGAATTATACCAACCTCTAGCATTTATGCAACCATTCGTTCAATTTCAGTGTTTTGGGCATATGGATATCTGTAAGGCCTGATGTTTGGGGGAACGCTTCCTGGAATCAAATGAATAGCACTATCATGATCACAAATAGGTGGGAGGCCTTTGTGAGTCTCAAATACGTTGGAATGATTGTCCAAATTTTTTTGGAGATCTGAAGAAATAGATGATGTCGATGTGGGAACCTCTAGTGAACATAATTGTGCAATTACGCCCTGTTGTTCTTTCTTTAGAAGATTTGTCATGTTGTTAGATCTTGCTATCTTTCTTGGCTTCCATGTGATAACCCTTAATTGAACTTCCCTTCCTTCCAAAAAAAAATTCAAGAAAAGTTCTTGAAAATTAAAAGCTATTGTACCTAGAGATTGTGGTCATTAGACTCCTAGTACAACATCAACACCACCCATTGGAATGGAAAGCATTGAACTATTCATTACATATTCTCCCATGGATAGCTTGATATTATGGCATTTCCCAGAGAAATTTATGATTCCTCAATTTGCAAGCATCACTTAACACTCTGGTGCTGGATATAGGAAGCAATCCAATTCCTTTGTTATCTTACAATGAATAAAATTATGGGTACTAACCGAATCAATCAACACTATTAATTTTTTCTTCTTGATATGTCCTTCTATCATGAGAGTTTGAGGAGTGGTAATTCCTGCCAATGCATTACAAGATATGGTCAAATTCATTTCTTCTTTCTCTAGGGTTGGTTTCTGGTGTATATCCTCTTGTTTTGACGTTTCTTGTTCCTTTTCTTCCTCCTCTTCACAATCTATGTAAAATAATTTCTTCTCAGCACACATATGACCTTTATTTTATTTTTTATGACAATTGTAACAAAGCCCTTTTGCACTTTTTTCTTCCAATTGTTGTTGTGTCAAACTTGTAGGTTCTGGATGGCTAGGGGAAGAAACACACATCCTTATAGTTGTGAGTGGTAGGCTTCCTTCTTCCCATAATTTTTCTTTCATTTTTTCTTGCCAATTTGAATGCCTTCTCCAATGAATCAAGTTCCCAAAGGTGAACCTCATGTTGGATGTTATCCTTTAAAGTCCTTATGAACACATAAATTCTATGCTCCTTAAGAATATCTTTTACCCTTATATTCGATTTTTGGAACTCCTAAATGTGCTTCACCATTGAAATCTTTTGTCTGAGATTTATCAATTAGTTAAAGAAGGTGTTGTTTTTTGTTTCCTCATAATGTGTTATCATTTCCTCCATAAAAATTTACTAAGTGACAATTTGTTTACAAGAGAAAAGCCATCGATACCATACAAACTGATTGGTTTCTAAATATAAAGTTGCAATGCGTACCTTTTATGTGTTTTGAACATTATGGAGTTTGAAATATTGCTCCATCTGTAGTATCCATGTTATGGGATCCTTTCCTCAAACTTCCTCATATCAATCTTTGGAACATAGTGGGTCTTCAATTCAACATTAGATTCTATGGAATCATGATTAACATTTCCTTTGTTCTCATCATGAGTTTCCTCTACTACATTTCTGCCATTACGAATCATTTCTTAAAGCAACTTTGCTAAACCTCCTTTCAAAACTTCCATGTCTTTCTTTAAATCTTAAACGTTTACTTCTAAACCATCCATCTTAGATCCACGCCATCAATATTAGCTTCCACACCATTCATCTTAGCTTCCATGCCTTTCCTTGAACCATCCATCTTAGCTTTTGTTACTTTTTGTGAGAGTGAAATTTGTTTCACTGGTCTCATAATTTTGATATATCATGTTGCATTTCTTCCTCTTCTTCATGAGTCATGGTAGATCTTTCAGATTTCTTACTAGGTGTTTCCAATTTTTTTCTTTTTTCGCTTTGTAGGAGCTCGATATTGCATCTGTTGTATATCTGTAATTTTGGATCTCCAAGGTCTGACATTTTGTCCTATGGTAGCCCTCTGAGTCCTATTTCCAAACCCACAAGTCTGATCAAAATTGGATTCCCCAAGAAAGAGTTATTCCAAAGATCCCACGATGGCCTGATTATCAATTGGTTCAGTAGAGTGAACTTGTATGAAGTTACACATGCCACATTTTCTACCTTCAGATCTGGAAACAATACACAGAAAACTATAGTCTATCATATTTTTGTAAATGTTTACAAAATGTAAATCTAATGCCCAAAGAGAAAGTTATGACGATTTTCCCTAAGTCACCTGTTTGACATATAATTCGGGAGCCTACAAAATCCCTACATTACTTGGATCATATACCTGCAAATATAGCGAGAAAAGTTCTTAAATTTGGACCCAAGGTTCATTAAGATCTCAGCTCAAATGAGTTTTAATTTCCGCTTCTAAAATGTTGTATAAACAAAGTTACAATGAAAATTCCACGATGACCTATTTGAAGCAGCAAACCCCTAGAATCCAAAGCTCTTATACCAAATGTTATGCAGCCAACTCACAAAATAGAACAAAGATAGATCAATGACTTCAAAATCAGCCTCTTCGAGGGGGAGACCTCCTTTATATTACAAAAATTAACAATTCTTGGATGATACAAATGACAATACCTTCTTTATATATATAGGATTCTAAGGGGTTCCAATAAAATCAGAGCCTACAGAATAATAATATTGTAGGGGCACAAAAATAACAATAGTGGGCTTGTATGGGGCACAATAATAACAACATGGGGACTATATGGGCACAATAATACAATAAGGGGGTTGCACTAATACCAATCAGCGACTACACTAGTAGTATAGGGACCTAACAGATCTAGGTGAATCATGGGTTACCAAAGTGCTCCATTGCTTAGCCTTGCAAATTTTCAACAATGGAGAGAGAAGGTGGAATCATAAATATGTACTTGTGGATATCAAGTTTGGAAGTTGATGATAATTGTTTGAGGAAAAACCCCTTCAAAATAGGTTCAGTAATGGGATGCACATGCCAGGTGTGTAATGCATGATAATCTTCACGATCTAGACATTGAGAAAATCATGGATTTCAAGACTACGAAGGAGATCTAGGATAGACTACATGCACTGCATGGAGAAGAAATCAATATTAATGGAGGAGAAAAGGATAAATTATGTGAATGTCAAGGAAAACTTAACTTAGCATTAGCCAAGATAGAAAAGATTTCTTTAGAAAATAGGGATATGAAAAATATTCTTCAAATAGTTGAAGAAAGAGAGGATAATTTCCATAATGAAATTTTGATCTAAAAATCCAGATGGATGAGGCAAGGAGAGTTGAAGAAGGAATGAGTAATCAACTAAAGGAGATAAAGAGATAATTTTAATAACTAAGAGTTGAGGTAGACTCTACAAGAAACAAGTAAGAAAGAAACATATCTAATTCAAAGCAAACTACATCTAAACCAATAATCCAAGGACAAAGGGAAAATAAATAAAGGAAAATATGGTTCTCTAGTATCTATTCCTTCTCAAGGTCAAAAAAATCAGACAAAAAAAGCATCTAGATAAATAAGTTCTTTTCATGGATATTTTTCTCTATGCAATGTTTTTGGCCATAAAGCCACTGATTGTAGATATTATGTAAAAAGAAGTTTTAAAACATCGTTTGGGAAGAATAGGTCTTTCCCTCCATTTCTAGATCACATAAAAATTTATAAATGTGATAATTATGGCCACAAATCTCGATATTGCTAGTAAAAAATGAATATGATCAGTTTGGTGTGGCTATAGTTTGACATCAATGCTAAAGGGTGAGCTTGTTGGCACCACTACTGTTTTTTTGGCATTAATGTCAACCTTGTATCATGTGTTTGGTTGGTATTGCTAGTTCCAGGTGGTTTGAATGGTGTTATTTAGTGTGATGCTGCAGTGTTAAGAGTGGAAAGGAAAAACCACGGTCAATTACAAGGGGTTTTTCCATGTTATTTGGTGTGAGAGCTTAAACGATTAATCAATTTTTATTTTATTTGATATGGTCATCATGGGGTATGGAATGTAATTAATGTTTTTTGATTTGGCCCATTGTGATGAGAAGAATTACTATAAATGTATTATGCTAGTGTTAGAGGATGAGGTTAGCTACAATGCATAATGATGTTTCTTGTACATCTATAGCGTTGATTACTAGTTCGAGAGTCAAAGTTTAGTTGCGAACTTGATATCTTGTTGTAGAGTTCAAGTTGAAAAGATCATATTGGGCCACCTCTGAAAATTTTGAAATGAGATCCACATAGAGGTTGAGGAGGTTGGGATCTCCAGCAAGTGGAGGATTGCCAAGATAGGAGTGCGGCTTATTGTTCGTAGTGGCTAGCGAGCAGTTGATAGGAGTTTGGGGCCTTTTAGCTTTGGGTGGTTAGTAAACTGTAGTAGAGGTCGAGCCTCCTAGTTGGTGGTGGCCATATAATATTTCTAATGCATCTGTTCGACAAATAATACAAGAATTCAAGGAGCGTAGCAACAATAAGGTGGTTTTTTCCCCTTTGAGGTTTCCACCAGAAATCTTTGGTGTCTTATGTGCATGATTATTTTGGTTTTGATGTGTTTATTTTATGTTGCCTTTTAATTTGTTTACATATTCATATATGATGATTTCATGCTTTGTACTTATTGGTAGATGAGTTGAAAAAAAGGTTAAAATTGAATGAACCCTATCACTACTAGTTCACCCCTCACTCTTTGTAGTGAACTGATTGTTGAAAAGTGGTATCAGAGCTAGTGCATTTTGTTGCAACTTAATCATTGGAAGGTGGATTTGAGAAAATCATGGGTTATCAAAGTGCTCCACTGCTTAGTCCTACAAATTTTCAAGAATTAAGTGAGAAAGTGAAATAAGAAATATCTGCTCATGGAAATGAAGTTTGGAAGTTGGTGATTAATGGTTATGGAGGGAATCCCCTTCAAAATGGGCTCACCGAAGGGGATGCACAATCTAGGTGTCCAATGCATGATAATCTTCACAACGTGGACATTGAGAAAATCATGGATCTCAAAACTTCAAGGGAGATCTGGGATAGATAACGTGCACTACATGGAAACGAAATCAATAGCAAGGGTGGAGAAAAGGAGATATCGGGTGAAGATAAAGAAAAGCTAAGATTAATATTGGCCGAGCTATAAAATCTCTCGTTAGAAAATAGATTTCTGAAAATGCTTATTCAAATACTTGGAGAAAGATAGGATAATTTCAAGAATGCAATTTTTTATTTGAAAACTTAGTTGGATGAGGCACGAAGAGTTGAAGAAGAAGTGAGCAATCAACTGAAGGAGACAGATAAATAATGTGAAGAACTAAGAGCTGAGGTAGACTCTACAAGAAACAAGTTAGAAAGCAACATATCTAGTTCGGATGCAACTACATTCAAACCAGAAATCCAAAGACAACAACAAAAGAAAAGAGGCAAAGAGGGCTTGCCAATATTGATTCCTACTCAAGGTTGAAGAAATCAAAGGAAAAAAGCATCCAAGTATCAAACGAGTGTTTACACTTGAAATTTTTGTAAACCTATAATGAGATAAACCAAAAATACAATTAAAAAAATAGGTTTTTATTTTCCCTCCAAAATATTTACATGTGCCTATTTTTAAATTTAAAGGATTTTGATTGATTTACATATTATGTACGTGAAAATTCCATGCGCACTTTTAGGCTAAATTTTCCTTTAATGATCACTTCTTTGATACTTTATTTGCATTATTTTCACTTTTCTTAGTTTTCCACTTTGATTGCTTCACTGTATACAGTTTCTCGCTAGCATGCCAACGATTCAAATTTTGTTGAATCTGAAATTATAATTTGAAAATGATACTTCTTGAAAGTTTTGTTGAGTTTGACTATATAAACTTAAATATGTATAAAATGTATTTTAATTTAATTTTCTTAATTTAATTAAAATAAAAGATACAAATAAAATTATTTAATTAATTTGTAAATATTATTTTTTATTATTGAGTTAATTGTTAATCAATTATTATTTATTCTTTAATTTTCATTTAACCAATTTACAGAACTAACGCAATAGAGAACCTGTATATAACCATATAACAAAAGTACATTTAAAAAAAAATAAAACAAATTGTGTGTAACATTAAAAACAAAAAAACATTATTTATATTATATTGCCATACCTTTTGAGCCATCACGGCCGACTATTCAAGTTTAAGCACATATTATATTTCCTGAGGTCACCTCCTAGGATGACGTAGGACAAACAATTTTAAGCCAGAGGATTTATATTATATAGTGGGGGGAAGAGTAAAAACCTATATTATAATGAAAGTCGAGGAGGGTCCCACATGGGTCCCCTCCTCCACTCATTCTTTTCTCACGTATCATCCTTTATAATAAACCACTATGAAGCATTAAATTCGTTCCCTTTGACTTTTTACATATATATTTTGATATTGTAATTTTTTAATATATATATATATATATATATATCCAGGTGGGTCTCTTCTTTTCGCTCTTTTTCTTTTCTCATTAGGGTTGGAATCTGGATTCTTCTTTACTCATCATATATTTTTTTTCTGACGTTTTGGGTTTTTATGCTACCCTTCAAAAAACGTTATGCTTAAAATTTTGGCCTTCAAAATTAATGTCTTCAAAATTAATCTTTTCACAATAAGTTAACCATTTACTAATACAAGTTTGATTAAAAAAATACCGTCCAATAAAACGATAAAGAAAATATAAAAAAAAAAACATCTTGTTCGAAAATCTTTAAGAGAAAAAAATCTTGCGGTGAAAAGTCTAACAATAAAAGGAAAGTAAAGTGAAAAGAAAGTTGTTTTTTTTTAAATGGAGGTGAAAGTTTGACCATAAGACATATATGAATTCCTTTGTAGAGTCCATCATGTGAAAGGTGAGCATGGGATAGTCAGAATAAGGTTCATAAATATAAATGGATAAAGCATGGGATCAAAGGTGATTTCAGCAAGTTATTCATACCAGATCTTTGCTACGACAGAAACATAGGGATTCATGCAACAGAGGTTGCCTTTGATCCCTTCATTGAAGAAAGAATCTTCTAAACTGTCCATGTTTTGATATTTGATTGGTATGAACTAGCTGTATAATGAGAAACAATACACTGCATACTGTCAGTTTCGGACCTGGAAGAAAAAAGTTATTCTTCCTATGTCTTTAAGGGAATCACGAAATCAGTGATGGTAGCTTATTCTAATTGTATAACTATTCTTTTCTCCAGTTGAGCATGGCACTCTGAACTGGCAGTCCAAGCAAGAGCATAATGAATAATCACAAATAAGAAGAAGACATCATTATCTGTGGGTTGAAGCCTGACGATGGACTCAATAACGCCTTTGCTTTCAGATCTTGAAAACACCTAATCTTCACAATCCAAAGACTTGTCATGAAGGTTACCGTTGTAATCACCGACCCTCAAAATGTCAACAATCCAACTATCTATTTAAAACAATGAATTTCTCTGCATTCCCCACCTTCGAATAAAGGCGAATATCAGCCCAAAATAATCAAACAACAGTGCCCACAGAACATTTATCCACGAGGCCTCATAGCTTTCCACAGAAATGCCTTCGTTTAGCTGATATTTTGTTTCAAAAAGACCCATTAGTATCCTCACAGAAATAGCCTCAATGCAGTTGTTTACAATACGCATTTCTTCAGGCAAGGATGAATTTTTTTACAGTTTCAGAGAACTTCAAGCGCATCTTCCTAGTTTTTCAGTATTACTTGGTTGAAATAAAACTCACTTTGCTTGCAAATATTACCTCTGCAATACTCTTTTGTCATCTCTAGAAACTTAGTCGCGCATCTTAGAGCAGCAATGCTGAAAGGATTCATGAGAATTGAGGAACCATATCAGTAAGCTGCTATAGTTTCAAAAAAAATTGCCCCGCCACGGAAGGCTTGTGGGAGATAAATCTCATTCCCTTCCATTAGTTGTCACTTCAAGAAATTCCTGCTAGAAACCAAGGGAAATTAACCATTCAAAACAATAGCAAAATATAAGGATCTCAAAATCTTTTGTTTCCGCCATTACAAAAAGGCAAGCAGCCAATTAGTGTTCAGAAAAACTTAATGAAATTGAAATTCAATCAATTTTGAGTTGAAAATAAACTTGTGAAGCTTGAAACTATGGCCTTTAACGTAGGCTGTAACAATTATTGGAAACCCTGTGACTTCACCCCATGACCAAATGCTTCGTCATAGAATATCTTGACTAACCGCATATGCAGTGGCACAATGGTCGTTTTTTAGTAAAATGTAGGCGCCATCATTGGAGAAAGCCAGATTCATGCCATTGTCGCCTGCGTTATTCATCACATCCCCTAAAGAGTTTGATGAACAATGGCTTCTTCATGATCTTCATGTATGGTATCCACAACACCAACTCACCAATGGATGCTCCCTTCTGTCCTCGCATCGTGATAAAAAACGCAGCTGTAAAAATCCTTAGGGGAGCTGATCAGATCGTCCATGTCAACTGATGCCAATAAATCTTTTAAAAACTTACAAAATCTTGGAGAATCATGGTTGGAATATACAGGAGCCTTTCACATTTTCTGCCTTGGAAAGGTGAAATTTGTTTTGGAGGCAAAAATCTTATAACCCTATTTTGCTTTGAATGCAGCGGCATAGCAATTGTGAAGCTTATTCTAGTAGGTTGTGATTGCATGTGGGTTGCACCAGGATTGACACGAAAAACAGAGTTAAATGAATGAATTGAGCTACTCCCTCACACCTCTCATTATCATGTATTAATGGCGTTTGTGCGCATATTGAATGTCATATCGTTCTAAGTCCTGACCATTTTGTTTGAATGTGGAGCGAGATTAACCAGATTTACAAGGTATCTGATATTCATATGCAGGCTATGTGGGTGAATATGCAGTTTAGTAACTCCTGATATTCGTGACATTACCCCATTACTGACATTTGCGATGTGACTATACATATTGCAAATTTCCAGCCAGATGTGACTATACATATTGCAAATTTCCATGGCTGGGAAAGGGTACTAATGACGTTTTGATAAAAATGTCAACCGTTTTGCACAGTTACAGACACATTGAGAAATGGTCATTACAGAATTATGGACGTCAAATATGGCTAAAATGCCCTATGACGAGCAAAATGCCCGTCAAATTCCATCTCTGCTTTTTACATATCATACTATGAAACATTAAATCCCTTCCCTTTCACTTTATATATATATATGAATTTGAACATTATTTTAAAATAAATAAAATAAGGAAATTATAAATAAAACAAAATGTGTGTATGTATATATATATTAGTTTCATTGTAATTTCATTATTTTGTTTATTTTTATTTAGTTTTAAATTCAAAGTATTTTTTTAAAATAATTTTTTTATAATAAAATGGTATTGTTGCAATACTTTAATTTTTAGAGCATTGTTAGTTTTGGAACTTATTTTTTGCGGTTCTATTTCAAGAGTGATTTAGCCAAATGAAGCTCAGGATGACTTGATGGAAAGCTAAAATCATGAAGAACAATTTGGAAATATTAAATCAAGTAAATATGAACAATTAATATGCCAAAAAACTAGTTGAAGTTGGAGCTACAAATTCGCAACTAAAAAAATTTGGGAATTTGTTTATGAGAATTTGTAGTTTGCCCAAAATGGCTTATTGTTGTAAATTCATTTTGAATATTAATTTTGGCCATATATTATCTCCACAGGAAGCAATGTGAGGCACAAATTTGTTTTGGTTTATTTATCAAATTAATTTTGAATTCGTTAATTTTTTTGCACAATTTAGTTTAATCTAAGTTTTTCTTGATTTTTATTGGTTTGAATTTTCATTTGTAATGAATTCTTGGCAAAGAGTTGTTGGAAGGAGATGAAGCCAAGGATTTAGAGAAATAGGATTGCGGCAACAGAGAAGGAAAAGGAGAATGTGTAGCTCCAAAAAAGCATAAACCTAAACTACTTTCAACGACTCTCATTTTGAAAGATTTTTTGTAAATGAAAAATAATTGTTTTGAGAATGAGCAAATGGTTCCTCTTGGCTGAAAATTAGAAACTCTTAGCACTTATGTTAGGAGGATTTTTATTGTATATAGAGAGGAAATTCAGAGATCTTAGTGGTGGGGATTCTCTTTTCAAGATTCAATCTTTGTGTTTGAGGCAAAGTTTGCATTATTGCAACTCTTTTCTCTAGTGGCAGAGCTCAAGATTTTGGAAGGATTTTTGAACATCTATTTGTAAAATATAGCAAGGGAATCAGGTTTTATTGATTTTATTTCCAAGTACTTTTATTTATTAATGCAAATCATATTGTCTTCAATGGCATATCTATGTCAATTATTCTATATTTTGCACTTTTATTAAATGTGACAATGGTTGTTTATAAGATCAACTACCTGATCTTGTGTATGCATTTATCTGTTATTTTTATTTTCAATCTGCGCTTGTGCTTCAATAAAAGTATTTAGTAACTATTTACTTATAAATTTGTCATTAAAATAGTTTTAATTGCCATTGGAATTAAGTGAATTATTTCCTAGTTTTCATGGCAAATAATTTATTTTTTAAAATCTTTGAACATATCATTTTTTGTAATAATAATATCATTTGTTAGAACTATCTCAACAACTTGAGATTCATCATAAAAGAGGAATGTTAAATCCCTATTATTTTAAATCGTTTTCCTCTTAATTGGGATGAGAACTATATATTGTCCTAATCGAGATAGGATAGATTATATTTCATTTTATTGCTTGCATTCTATATTAATTTGCATTTTCATCTAAAAAGAATTACTAGAAGTCTCCTTACATAGGAGTAGCCATAGGTGTGGCTTGGCTGAGTCATTAAATCAGCTTAAGTATTACTTTCTTACATGTATACTATAGGAAGGTAAGTTCAATTTCCTCTTCTTGTTGATTGTAAATTACAGACATCATAAGACAACAGGGAGAGTGAGGGGTTGATTGAACACAATAGAACGATTTGGAACCACCAAATCAAACGTATAAAATGTTAGTTGGGGCTCTAACCGGGTGGTCTTCCCAAAGGTTGATTGTTTCCAGGAAAACTAGTGTCTATTTGATCTTCTAGTCCCACTAAGACGAGTAGCTATCTTAGAAACAAACACTTCAAAGTAACTTGTGTTTTCCTTTATGGATGATAGATGAGAGAGAAGCAGAGAGCACCAACCTTAATCTTTCACTTGGCTCCTTGCTTGTTTCCTCTCTCCTTTGATAAAGCTTGTCACTCCTTTCTCACTTGTCCCGCTTCAAAGAACACTTGTAGAGACAAAGCAACAAAACACCATCAAAGCATAGAGATCTATGATACCATAAACAATGCAGAATCAAAAGTACATTAACCATACAATTGCATACACAAATACAAGATTCTCAAGTACACAAGTATATGGAGGAAAACTCAAATAACTTTATTGATAGTAGAAGTAGAAGAGAGGATTACAACCCAGCTGTCTGATCCAGCATCATCCTCCTAGCATGAAAGCCCTCTTCACCTCATGAAAAGTAAGATCACTCAACAATACAATGTCTCAAAGAGAAACCAACAATACTTCCTTACACATTACAAATTTCCAGCCTCTAGATCTCTTAGATGAGGGATCCATTTATAGATGTTTGAAAAGGGTGTGAGTCAGCCCTCGATTTTTTATTAGTGTCATTCCACTGATAGTTCTTAGTTCCACTTGGAGATTTCTTTGATCTCTTACTCATCCCTAGGTGAATTCAGAGAGGCAAGTGTCATATGAGAAGTTTCTAGAAGATTCCTTGGGCATCCACTTAGCAAATTGTCTCTGCCATTTGTCCATTCTCACTCATCGCACCCTACAGAAGGCCTTTTAGTATGCATCACACTTCCCGTGTGTAGCAGGTGAGATGCATCACACCCTGACCATGGAGCAGACAATATTGTCCAGTTTTGGCCAATTCTTAGTGGTTTTTCATGTGGAACTTATGGGGAATGATGTAATCAGTTGACCATGATCCTTTAGGGTATGAAACAATACTTTTAGGGGTTAAAGAGCCCTTGGTTTATCGACATATGTGATTGGGGTTGAAGTGCCCAGACATGTCTATAACATTGATGAGGTCATTTTTGACCACCAACACATACCTAAGGTTTCTACCACAATGGATTGGTGTTGATATTGGTTTTTATCAACACATAAATATAAGGGTGGTGTTATACTCCTCTCATAGGTTCCTTTCCTTCTCTATAGTTGGATCCAAGTTGTAACTTAGGGAAATCATGTTGGTAATGAGGTCCCCTAGATCGACAAGAGGTGATGGTTGAAATATTTTGAATAGAACACTATGGAGCCTTCTAGAATGATCTCTCTCACCTAGAACCCTTTCCTCTACTTGCACTTCCACCCTTCGATCCTTAACTCACACAAATCCCTAAATTTATTAGTGGAGATACACTAAAAGCCATTGAAATCCTTGTTGCCACTATTCTAGGTACAACCATATTTCCATATGGTGATGGCCTTAAATTCCTCCCTTGTAGAAGGTCAGAGGGGACTTCCTCACAAACCTTGGTTGTCGTGGAAAAATTGTTATGCTTCTCCCTTTAAATTCCAAGTTCTCTTCTACATTAAAGTGTTTTCAATAGATTCTACAATTGAGGATGGTTTCTGCATTCAAACAATTTCCCTAATCTTAGGGTTTAATCCATATACAAAAAAATATATCTAGAATTACATTGTCCATGAACTTGATATTGTATTCTTTTATTGTTTAGTTCCCCTAAACAAAAGCGTTGAAGGCTCCTACGTGTTGTTCCTTGTAATATGTTGATAGGTACGTCTTCCTAAACCTTTCCTAAAATAAATCCTAGATGAAAATGTTAGGAGTGAGGTATAATTGTCACTTCAGGTTACCCACCAATTCAAGGTACATCCTCTAAACTAAAATTTCGATATCTTAGCCTTCAAATTGGAACTACTATTTCTTATTGAAAAACACCTCATCATTTCTTCCAGGCATGCCTCTACACATT
Source organism: Pinus taeda (assembly GCA_000404065.3). NCBI lineage: Eukaryota > Viridiplantae > Streptophyta > Pinopsida > Pinales > Pinaceae > Pinus > Pinus taeda. Next base: position 75,541 of record APFE031018203.1, read on the forward strand.
CACTAGAATGTCCTCTAATGAACTCTAGGAGCTATATATTATAGATCTCCCTAGTAATACCCTCGGTTGGAGGTCCTCTATTAGAGTCCCTTAATCCTTTTTGGTTTCCTACTATTGATAGAGGTTTTTTTACTTCCACTTCAATTTCTTGTCACTCTTTGAATGTTTCATAAATTTCCTCTAGGAAGTGCAAGATGAGGGTTATCTTTGGTGATGGTAGTGATAGTTCTAGTGGAGGTGGTTCTTGCAATGATCCTACTTGGCCCTAATTTATCTGTGTCCTTATCATTCTAAATTGGTCGAATATGAACACAACACACAAGGTTCATGAACATAGCTCTTGACATGCATATCTCTTACTTGACCCACACATCAATACACAAGGGTAGGTCTAAATTTTATTTTAACTATGCTCATTAAGCCAACATTATTGATACTATGCAGATCCTCTTGGATCTATTAAATCCTCTCCCATTGTTAACTAAGTGAATGATGCAATACCATTGCCAACTATCATTACTTTCCTTCATAGCATCAAACCCTACTCCCCCCCCACCCCGCGCACCCCCCCCCCCCCCCCGCGCCCCCTTCAATCCATTTAATAACCTTAAATTAATGTTAATATTACTAATACTAATATATTATATGTCAATGAAACATTTATTTAACAATCAATAATTAATTACCTCTAATATTAAATAATGTTAATTAATTAAACATTATAATTATGTTTTTGGGTAATTTACTTGATAATTATATTACTTCATTAATTGTCAACCAAGGTTCATGTACTTGTGAGGTGCATGTGCACAATATATGCTAGGAGTTCTATTTTTTATTTTAAAATATGAAATTGAATTAAATATAAATGGAACTAGATTAACTCAAAACATTCCTATGCACATGTTCTTCCATCAAAATTACATTTTCAGAAGCAAATCAAACATTAAGGTAAAATCATTTGAAAATTCTAACTATCAAACTGAATCAAAACTTAATCTACTGCAACAAGAATTAAACATTACTCTAATTGGACTGAATTGAAAGATATGTTATAATGGGCAGAATCGAAATTTTAATTCTACTTGCAAAAAAATGAAATATTACCCTAATTTCTTTTGAAAATAAAAATCTCTATTCTATTCAATAGAAGAGAAAATTGTAATCTAATTGCTTCAGGAAAATAACAAGCTAAAATGTAACTCTGAAGGATTACATATGTGTGCAGTTATGATTTAGAATTTCTCTATTAATTACTTATGGAATTGAAATGAAAACAATTAAATGAAGACGGCTATGAAAAAGAAATATTTTTGTCTTTTTATGAGCATTCGTCTTATTCAAACTACTAAAAGTTAAACTAGAAATCGATGAACAAATTACTAATAAAAAATATAAACTAATTGCAATGAAGAAGAGACAATTCATGAAATAAGTCAAGATTAACATAACTTGATACTGAACTAACTTACAACTCTCCAGGGGGGGCTCCTGTTGAGTGAAAGCACAAAATCAATTATCAAACTATTCACCCAAGCATTGATCACCAAAGGGACACATTAATTTGTATTAAATGTCAAAGTTTTCAATATAAAATGATCACAAGATTAAAGAGAATAATGATGTTTATCACTTCGTCTCAGGGCCTTTTATAATTCTCTGTTAAATACAAGCTTAAGAGTTATAAGCCAAGAAGCGAGTTTCTCCATTGACAACTAAGAAATTAAATTGAAATTGGAATCTTTCCTCTCATGATTTTCTATAGAAAGAGAAAATCATGAGAATGATTTTATTTGACATATCATAACTTATGATTCCAAATTATTCTCCTCCAATACCATGCTCGCTTGATAATTCAACGATTTCAAATCCTGTGCACCATTGGAGTATTATAACCAGAGTTGACTTATGGTTTGGCTAAGATATCTTGAATGAGATAAATGTCCAGATCATTGTGATAGGTGGATGTCCATATGTCAATCATTTTCCATCTACCTATATCCTTTATTCCTTCGCAAGTGCACTAGAACCTGTCTAACCATGGATGTAATTGCATAATCTTTAGTTAGTTGCAGAATGAGTGCAATTTGGTAGCTATAGGAATGCTTTGATCAAATTTCATAAAGAAATAATAGATTATAAGCCAGGAATGGTTGATACCTTTTATGATGTTTGAGCATATCTGAGGTGACCTTTCAACTTGGAAATGTAGCAAAAATATCATGAAAAGGATGGAAAGGAAAGCAAAAGGGTTATAAAAAAAGAAGACAATTTTGGACTTCAACATATGCCTTATAATGTCGATTCGAAATTAAATTTGGTTACATAAAAATAATAGTTAGGTTTATTAATGATATTTTTTTTAAATAATATAAACAATATTAGTAATTATATGTAATTCACACTTGGGGAGCTTATATGTAATGCACACAAAATAAATAAATAAATAAGATAACCAAATAAAAAATATTAAATAAATTAATTGTTAAAGTAATGCAACACTAGACCTCATGCATGTTTGGTCATTGCATGAGTCCCATGTGCCTCTTTCCTAAGCCCAGAGAAATAAAAAGACATAATATAACAACACAGAAAGTCCTATCTCAACTCTTACCTAATCATTTTCTTTCACCCCTCCTTTCTCCCTCTACAACCTTGGCCTAAGGGTTCCATTATTCCACACAACAACAATAGTAAACCACATTTACCATATATAAGGACGGTTCTTCTTTCTCTCAACGACTAAGGCCACCATATCTAGTATACAAGGGTTTGAAGGCACATACATGAGGTGGAGGAGGAGGTATGTAGCTGTTATGAAGGTATTTGTAAGAAATATGATAGTTTCCACCCTTTGGGAATAATGCTTTAGACTATTAGCAAACTCCAAACTATTTAGTAAAAGAATATTTTGAATTTTGAATTTTTGGTAAAAACAAATTTGGGAACTTAAAAAAAAAAATTCCTTTCAAATTGTTTTCTGCAAGGATTGTGAATATTTGGTTGTCATTTCCCATTTTCTTCCCTTATCACTTCAAATGAATTATCTTCATATTTAGGAATCCATGAATTTTGAAAATATTTATGTAAATAGATCTATAGGTTTGTAGCTTGGTTTTTTCCTCCATTGGTTTTCTTGATGCTTTTGCAAGAATTGAATACCTACATCGCAGACTTGCATATTAAGGAACATTTTTTTTGGATTTGATTCATGGACTTCAGAGATCAATGATGTTTACATCCATAGAAACATTGTTCTAGGAATATCGACCCAAAGGAAATCACTTCCTATCGTCTCATTAAGGGAGCCTAATCCTGAGAGCATTGAGGAGAATTGACCCTATGACCTCTGAATAGAGAGGTTTTTTAACAATAGGAACTTGACCAATTGAGCTAATCCTCGGGACTTGAATATTAAGGAATAATAAACAAATAATAATTTATTAATTATTCCTATGGAAACAAGAAATGTGGGTGAAAATATTTTTAATTATTTTCACTTTATTGGGTAAAAAATATGATAATAGTAAGGGTGGCATGAGGGGGATGGTTTCTCTTTAATCTCAACGGAGATCATGAAATCAAGTTTACCTAGGGACTGGGAAAATAATCAAACAACCTCACTGAGATGTATGACCTTTATATTTTCCTCCATCTTGCTTGACAACATGATATTTCATACATTATCATTTTATGAGATTCCCTCATCACGATTCAATTCCTCCATTCCGGCTATCTCCCTAAGAAAAATCTTCTCTCTCATATTCTTAGAAGAATATACAAAAAATTGGACTCCTTCACAAACAAGAGATATATCAATATTATTCAGAATTAAAGCTCAAAAGTTGATTCCCAAGAAAACATCGTTTGCCAATTGAAAGAGGGACAATGTGTGGTTAACAACTCCCTAGGTTGCAAAGTCATTCCATGAAGACTACAGCCAAGGTGGTAAGGGTTCAAAAAACATTGGAACCCATGAAGTGCAAAGACAATGGAACAATCATAGAAGAAAGGATAGAAGTGAAATATTTCTCATTTCTCCTACAAAGTAGGTTTCTTTGCTTGACTTCAATGTGACCTCAACAAGGCTTCACCCCATCATCCCACTCCTTAAGGTGGCATCTCTTTTATTTAGAGTCAAAGGTTGCATTTATGCTTACCATGCATCCACGGTTCAATCCATGTTTCATTTCCTCCCCGGATTAGCCATCGTACAACGAAGGGATGCCAAACATTGGGATAGGAGCATGAATTTGGAGATGTCACGACCTCCTGGCATGTGGGAAATCCTAGAAACCTCATCTGATATGATGCCTGATGACTTCATATTTCAAAATCAAAAGGTCGATCAAAATTTCTCAAAATAGTACCCCGTTGGTCTTAAATTCACAAGATGGGAAATTAAATTCTTGCATGTAGATGGTAATTTGAATTCTCCAATCGCATTGAAGCTTCCCAAGTTGGAATTCTGGCCGAATAGCAATATATTATCAGAGATCTTTATTGAAAGAATCCAATATCTTTTTTTGTAGCATTCTCAGAGTTACCCATTTCTAAAATTCAGCACAGGTCCGAGTTTTTTCACTCTAAACAATACAGCGTTTGTGAATTCTCTCTGGAATTTCTCAAGACTTGACAACAGGAAAGGTTTCACTTCTCAATTAGCTCATTTTCATAGTAGTTCTAGGTTCCACTACTTGTGAAGTTGGATTTCCTCTCACTACCATTCGAGGAATTCCTCAATGGATTTTGATGGACCACATCCTTCCGACCATTTCTCACATCTCCCAGTGCACAACCAAAGAGAGATTGACGACCTTTGCCAATAGGTAACCCAACAGGTTGCTTCAATTTTGTCTTTAACTGAAATAGTGCAAAGTAATCAAGGTTTAATTAGAAAAATGTAAGATGAGATGTATTGGCTGAGAAGTCAACTAGCCAATCTGTAAAACCATCTCAATAACAAGGATGCTAGAAGCATGGCCAGCATCACCCCATACAATCCAATGGACAAAATGTCAATAGATTCCCCTTAGTAAGTCATGAAATTTTCGTGCAAATGTATTTTTCTTTGTCGTAAATACTGTAGAATCTATAGTCATAGTAGATTAAGTATTAGCTTCCAAAAGTATAGTAGTTAGAGGTAGAAAGATAATTTTGATATTCTCGTCTTAGAGATTTAGGTTGCTTTTGTATCTCTAGAAAACATGTAATTCTCCTGTGTATTCTACTGTGATCGACTGTAGAGTTAATATAAAATATACATTATTATTTTCAAAAAAAAAAAGATGAGAATAACATAAAATTAATGAATTTATTGGATATTCTCATGTTGGTAAAATAAATAAATGGAAATAACTTAGGAAAATTGGTTTTCTAAATTATTTCCTATGGTGAAAACGGGTTTTAATGTGAAAAACCCATACTACATGGAGTATTTCAATCAACCTAGTGAATTATGGATAGGTGATCACTTTTCAGGTAATAATAGATTTCCCCACAATGTATGATCGTTAGTAGCACATCAAATGACCATAATACATTGTATTTTTCCTTTCACTAGATAGAATAGGAGGTCATGGAGAGAAAAAAAACCACTACTACTAGGGGAATAATCATGTGAGGTGGAGATGAGGCCACTCCTCGAGCAATATACTCCAAGTGATGTGTACATGATCTCAATGAGGCAACGGAGGAATACCTATACCCATCGAGGTAACTAAGTAAAAATAATAATGAGGTGCCCAGTAAAGTGGGTCTAAGAAAAAAACGTATAGAACATAATGTTCTCACATCAATGGGCCATAAAATGATGCAATGAAATAGATAACCTCGTATACATATTCTTGGAATAAAAATACTCAAGATAATATAATAATTGTTGTGGAGCTAGGTACATTGGACCAAATGTCCCCATGTTGATGAGAGGGGGAGATCATAACTAGAGAAGCCCTAATAAATAGGAAATGGTTGTGAAGATTTGAATGAACCAACAGAAGGGGGGCTTATGTTGTGGGTATTGCACATGGTGGAATCCAAGCTAGTCAAATCCTTTGAACTACATCTGAGGCGGGATAATGAATTGCTAATGGTCAGGCATGCAAGGGACTACTTGAAGGGAAACCCTCTCATAAGGTCTAGGAGCATCTCACACATGTCCGGTGAATGTTGGTACAATACTCTAAAGAATTAAGTGTATGATTCTTGATTGTGTGATAATAAAATGGAGTTGAGCATACGAGAAACAACCAATTCAAAGGGAAATGGTGGTTCCTTGTGCTTGATATGAGGAACCTCATAATGAAGCAAATATATCCAAGGTGCACTTTCTTATAGGTCATTTTCCTGGAATATATGAACCAAGTTTGAAAACAAGGACCCACCAAAGTTGAGGAAAGGAGGAGTCCTCAACAAAGGCACGAGGGATATAGTATAATGTGACTAATAGAGGCTGACATGAAGGGTGGGGGATAAAGTGGCTTGATGGGTAGGATTACAAATTCCCTTGTCATAGCATAACATGCAAGGTTGACCTAATAATGACTAATTTTCTTTTGAAGGGGATGGTCCACTGTTAAGAAAACAACTTTTCACAACATGTTAGGACATCTAGAGGTCAAATCTTAGTAATACACAATGGTTACAGCATACAAAGGTGATGACATACTATAATATGACTCAATTGTGTTCTAAATAGACTCCACGAGACAAGATGGTGAATCAATGGTGATGTCACTGACCGAACCAAGTAAATGTGGCACAAGGTCCTCTCAAGATAAACTAATAGGTATGAAGTGTGGGGGAACCTAGGGGGACATGGCTTTTCAACACGAAAATGAGAACTAAAAATGATGTTGGATCTTGAATGAAGACAAACTAGACTCCCAAAGTGGAGGATATGTAATAACATGGGCACAAAAATGAAAATATGTAATGGTGTTGGAGTACCCATGTGAGGAAGGATATAACACTTCATAGGTGTAAAATGCAAGAGACAAATGGGATTATCCACCTAACGAAATGTGGGGGTCCCTAAGGTTATATCCACTTAATGATAGGAAAATGCAATGAATGGGGTGATGTTGTTGATATGTGAAATTCCATAGAGAATGGATCTAAATGGGGCCATAAAAATATGAGTAAACAATGGTTAATCATGATGAAAATAAACACATGAGTCAATATGTGCCAAATACAAGGTGGTGTCAAAGTATGAGTGACAAGTATGAAAAAAATCAATTTAAACAAGAGGGGACTTAAGACCTCATGGGAGAAATAGCTTCCACATGAAGTATCAAATTAGCAAAAACTAAGATGGACCCATTATAGATATAAAAAAAGATTTTTCCAATTATGTTGATGGTTCATCAAGAAGAGCAAGTATTAGCCCATAATGGCCAATGGAAAAATGGTGTATTTCCCCTTTATAAAAGGTTTTCCCTCCAATTCTAATTCATTTTTGCATTTGGCCGATGGAGAATTTGGAGAGAAGGAGGTGGACCTAATTATCGGTGAGCTTGTTTCATACAAAGAAACCATCAAAATTCGTATATGTGACTTTTAGGTTGGTGGCCTAACCCTACTTGTCAATTTCGATGGTTTAGATTTCTAGATTAGGGACTATATGGTCCTTAGGGAAACCCTACTCAAATTTTTTGCATGATCACACCTATTGGTATTTTTCCTATATTGATGGTAATGTAAGAATTGTGTAATTTAACGAGTTAGGAAATGAAATATTTAGGAAAAAATATAAATTGTGAACCTAAGACTAAGGGTCTAGGGGTTGAGTGGGTTTTGTGGCCCTTTGCATAGTCTTGTGTCTAGATATTTTTAGGGTGAATGTATGATGCTCCAATATTGACAAAATAATGCTTTTGAGTAAATATGGTAGATTTCAAGGTGTTATGGCTATAACATGAGTTTGAGGACCTCCAATATAAGGTTCATATGAACCAGGCAGTGAGAGGGGGTGCTATGCAACTAGCTCACAAAATAGAGAAAACATAAATCAATGACTTCAAAATTAGCCTCTTCGAGGGGGTAACGTCCTTTACTTTACACAAATGAAAATTTATTCAATGGTAGAAATGAAAAGACCTCCTTTCTATATATAGGAGTTTAAGGGGTCAAAATATAATCATAGACAACATAACAATAATATTATAAGGGCACACCGATAACAATAGCGGGCTTTTATGGGGCACAATAATAACAATATGGGGACTACATTGGCACAACAATAATATAAGGGGGTTGCACTAATAACAATAAGGGGCTACACTAGTAGTATAGGAACCTAACATGCCCCTATCCTTCAAAAAAGTGTTGTCCTCAATGCTTGAGTAGTTCTGGATGCTTCTATATAAAATTCTCATCCTCCCATGTGGAATATTCAGTGGGTAAGTTCTTCCACTTGATGAGATACTCAGAAATTTATCAATTTCATAGCTGTCGATTTCTTGTTTCTATGACTACTTCAGGTTCGAATATGATTTTTCCTTCCTCACCAAGTTCTGGCAATATTGTTTGAATTAGGAGCTTGTCACCTATAACCTTCTTTAAACATGACGCATGGAAAATTGGGTGCACTCCTAAGGATGTAGGAAGCTCCAATTTGTATGCCATAGTACCAATATTTTGTAACACCTTGTAAGGACCATAATACTTTGGTGATAATTTATTATCCTTCTTAGCCTTCTTGAGGGACATTTGTTTATATGGTTGTAGTCATAGAAATAACTAGTCACCTACATCAAAACTTATTTTGCTACGATGTTCATCTGCTTGTTGTTTTATTCTATTCTGCGCCAAGGTGAGGTTATCCTTTAAGAGTTGGAGAACTTGTTGTTGATGCTCAATGCAATCTTCCACTGCTTGAACCTTAGAATTTTATCTTAAATATGATGTAACACACAATGGATGATATCCATAAAATGCCATAAATGGCATCATTTTTGCTGCAGTATGGAAGGAAGTGTTATACCACCATTCAGCTAGAGGCAACCACTTGACCCATTGTGTGTATTTATTAGCTACAAATAAACAAAGATATCCTTCCAAACATTTGTTCACTATCTCAGTTTTCCCATCAGATTGAGGATGATAAGCTGAGCTATGAGCTAACTGAGTACCCAAACAAAAAAATAATTCTCTCCAAAAATTTCTAGTGAAAATGGAATCTCTGTCACTTACATCTTTGGGTTTCCATGTAGCCTTTGAATTGTTTCCATAAATGTAGTAGCAACTGTATTGGCTTTAAAGGGATGAGATAATGCAAAAAAGTGTGCATAATTAGTAAGTCTATCAACTACCACCGTGATGACACTCTTTCCTTCGGACTTGGGTAAACCTGTGATAAAATCCATTGAAACCTCCTCCCAACATTGATTTGGAATGGTAAAGCTTGTAGCAGACCCGGGGTCTTAATTGTCTCAATTTTATTTTGTTGGCAAACCAAACATTCCGCCACAAACTTTTGAATATTAGATTTAAGGCCATCCTAAAAAAATTCCTTCTCAACCCTGTGGTAATTTTTTGAAAATCTTGAGTGCCCTCCTAAGGGAGCAGTGTGCAATTCCAAAAGAATAATTTGTTTGAGTTGGGAATTCTTACAGAGGTATAAGTGATATTTGTACCATCACGAATCATTTTTCTAGCTAAATGTATCAGATGTACTGGGATCATACTACAATTTTTGAATGAGTTCCCACACTTCTTCATCATTCTTCCATTCATCCCTTGCTCCATTGATCCAATCTGGTTGGATAATAGAAATGGCTCAAAACAATGCTTACACATCCTCATCCTTTCTTGAGATTGCATTTGCAACAACATTTTTCTTCCCTTTTTTGTAGATGATTTAAAAGTCATAACCCAACATCTTTGTGACCCATTTTTGCTACTCTTTGGAAGATAATATTTATTATAAAAAGTATTTAAGACTATCATGAACTGTTTTTACCTTGAAGTGTATTCCCATTAGGTAATATTTCCATTTCTTAAGTGCATGTAGTATTGCCAACATTTGCTTCTCATAAATAGCTTTGTGTAAATACTTTCCTTTGATTGGACGAATTTCGAAAGTAATGGATCTTCCTTCTTGTATTAAAACAACACCAATTCCATTTCATGAGGCATCACATTCCACAACAAAAGGTTTTTGTGAAATCTGGTGTAGCTAAGACCTGTGCTTAGCACATTGATTCTGGAGTCCAAGAATATGCATATTTCTTTAGTAATGTTGTTATAGGCACTGCTATTCTCCCATAATTATTAACAAACTTGTGATAATACCCTATCAACCCAAGAAATCCTCACAAATGCTTTATGGATGTGGGGATTTTCCGTTCCTTAATGGCTTTAATTTTGCTAGGGTCTACCTTAACACCTTCATGAGATATAATATGACCTAGATATTCCACCTCTTATACTCCAAAGAAACATTTGGATACTTTTGCATATAATTGTTTCTCCTCCAATATTTTGAGCGCCATGTCAACATGTTGAACATGATCCTTCCCAGACTTACTATAGATTAGTATATCATCAAAAAATACTAACACAAATTTTCTAAGGGTTTCAAAATGGAATTCATCAAACCTTGAAATGTAGAAGGTGCATTGGTAAGGCCAAAAGGCATGACCAAAAATTCATAATGACCCTCTTGAGTTCTAAATGCTGTTATCATAATGTCTTCAGTCTTCATTCTGATTTTATGATATCCTGAATGAAGATCCAACTTGGTGAAGTAAATTGATCCATGCAATTCATCCAACAATTCATCAATGACAGGAATGGGAAACTTATCTTTAATAGTGAGCTTGTTGAGCTCCCTATAATCCGGACACATGCGGCATGATCCATCCTTCTTGTGTACCAATACTACTAGAGCAAAGAAAGAACTTTGACTAGGTTGAATTATACCAGCCTCTAGCATTTCTGCCACCATATGTTCAATTTCACTCTTTTGGGCACAGGGATATCTGTATGGCCTGATGTTTGGAGCAACACTTCGTGGAATCCGATCAATAACATGATCATGATCACAAATAGGTGGGAGACCTTTGGGAGTCTCAAATACATTGGAATGATTGTCCAAGACTTGATATCTGGAGAAATAGATGATTTCGATGTGGAAACATCTAATGAACATTATTGTGCAATTACACCTCTTTGTTCCCTTTTTAGAATCTTTTTCATACTGTTAGAGCTGATTATCTTTCCCAGTTTCCCTATAATACCCCTTAATTCAACTTGCTTGTTGGCCCTCGGTTTTGGTCTATTTTTGCTTAAGAAAAATTACTTAATACTTATATTTTCCATCCATTTTCCATCACATCCATCTCATTTTTATGTATTTTATGCATATTTAGGTGTTTAATTTTAATTTTGCAATTTCTAGAAGTTTTTATGAAAATTGAGTTTCAAGTGCAATTTTGGACTGAATCAGAAATTCCCGTAATAGCTATGTGGATGACCTATTTGCAGGATACTTGGACTCGAGTTTGATGCATGGATGGAAAACTTGGGAACTAGGACTGAGCTAACTCCACTTGGTTCGGTCAAAACAAGCTTTATTAGGCCCGGTCAAGGCTGGTCAAACATGACTAGTTACCAGAAAATCCCTAGGAAATAGGGCAGTTTTGAGATTTTATGGGATTGACCATATTTCTTGGGATGAATTGGATGATTTCAACTTAGATAGGTGGATATGAGTAGATATGAGTGTTATAGATAATATAGATCAGTTTGTTTCATAAAACCTCTATTTAAAGCCAAGACTTTGATGACTTTTGTAATGTAATTTATATGTAACTTTTATGCTGAGACACTTTGGAGTTGGAAGCTAATTTGAAGAACCTGTTTCATTTCAATTTGTTGTTCATGCTTAGTTGATTTACTGAAGTTGCTGTAGCTGAGATTTCTTCAAGTGTGCAAGGGAAGGGTGGAGGGCCCCCACACCAAGCTAAGTACACTTCTTAATTCAATTTTCATAATTTTCATAGATTAGTTCTTGTTTCAAATGTATTTAGATGTGTGATGATTGTTTAATGAATATTGGTTTAATTCTCATCTACATATGAAGGGACACACAAGAATTTAAGTTAAATTCCCCTTCTATTTGATCTTGAACTAAAACTGAAGAATTTCATTCTCCATTTCTTATTTGAAGTTATTGATACATTTCTAGTTTGAAGCAATGGTGATTGTGATATAGTAAGATTGTGAAGAAGGACAATCTGGACCTCCTTAGTTAGGAGCCTCTTCTTTTACATTTTCTGCATCATAAACCATTGTTAATTAGTGCTCTTAGATTTATCTTCATGAAAGTAGTATTGTAGGGAATGACAACTTGGTTCTCCTAAGTTAGGAGCCTCTTCCCTCACATATTACATAAGTGAATTAGAAAATGTTAAAATAGGTTTATATTTGTAATATGTACTTCTTTAAATATTCAAATTTTATCTTCTAAACTTGATTATATTTGATGTCCATATATAGTGGATTTGCCTCCAAGTTTTACAAACCCGGATTGATAATTAAATACTTGTGTTAATTAGTCAATAAATTAGCCCAACATTTTCGCTGCTGTTTCCGGGGAGGTAATTATCAGCATAGTCAAATAGAAGATAAAAAAAAACACTAAAAAATTTAGTTAGTATACATTTCTCTTAGTTATGTTTCTTTATGCTTAGAAATAGAGATCCTAGAAGTAGATTTCCCAAAACAAACCCCCCCAACAAAAACATAAAATAAAAAATAACTACAAAATCCATTTGCAAGACAAGATCTAAAGAATGATGTTAAAGAAATCATTTAGAGAAGGAGGGTATGCTACCACAAAACTATTTTCAAGTCCTTGTCCTCAATTTAGAATGCTCACTAGGGTTGAATCTTTATGTCAAAGGATAGAAGAGCAACAAAACATCCATGAAGATGATCCACAGGAAGAGAATCTAGAACTTTCTTCTAGCTATCTTTGTGAGGAGGTGAATGAATCATGGATCAAAGGCAATGAAGATCAAACATTAGAGCCATAAATTGAAGAATTTCTAGCAAGTATATCACACGATCCCTTGTGCATACAAGATTTTGATGAGTACCACAAAAAGAGTTTTGTGCTATGACAATTAATGAGAACCAAGCAGACAAAGTTCATCTTAAAACTTGGTTTCAACTAGTCATTAGCTCACAACACTACTCCATTATTCAACATTCTTTCTCATCAAATCTTGATTAAATAAATCTTCATGTCTAAAATTTCATTAAAGTATATTTTTCAAATTTGGATATGAGTTTACTTATGATCTTGTTACGAAAATGGATGCAATGGAAATTCTCTTATACTTGAGAGAATGAATTATTTTTCTAAAATAGAATAGGATATAATAGAATAAATAAACAAGTAGAAATAATTCACAATAAGACTTCCATAATAAATTTGTTTCAAACAATTTCTTCAAATCATTGTCCAAAATTCATTTGAAAGGACTACATGGGAATCACATCGATCTGATCTTTATCGAAGAAGTTACATTTCAAATAGTGGCTGTTGGTCTAAGTTAAAAATTAACAAGCAACTCTATCAAACATGGCACTCCATATCACTTTAAATCATTTTGAAAACATGTTTATACATGACGTATCCATATGAATTCACTTAAACTTGGCTTTGGAATCACTCTAATTGGATATAAAACAAATATTTTGTAAACAAAATACCACTAGGAGGTCTTGGCTGGCCACCATTCCATAAGGGGTAAATAAATGCATTTTGTTTGTATATCAACTTTGGACTTGTTTTCTAAGCAATGATTGTAATGATTTACATGTTTATTGGAAGAAGAGAGACTCTACACCTCTCTTCCTCCATCATCTAATGTTGTATTGTAGGCAAGTGCTATGTTTTTGCAGGTCATAGGAAGAATGAAGGAGTGAACTCCATGGATGAAGTAATTTTCAAAGTCCAATTCATATTCTAGAATATGAATACAAATGTTCAAGTCAAAGCAAAGTGAAAATTCATTTGATGTTGAGTTCATCTAATGAAACTCAAACTCTTGACGCTTGATCTTAGATGCTGACCAACAACACCAACAAACCCTACAACATGATCGAGATCAAGGCAAAAAGACATGAAGATAATCATCAGAAGAAGCAGTCAAGTTCAGTGCCATGTCAAGTCACATCAATCTCCAAAGAAGCCTTTCATATTGTTCATGATTTGATCATCATCATTTTTTCATTATTTGAATTCATACTGTTCATCATCCATACTGTATGTTAAGCTCCACGACCATGCATGTTGAAGTCCAAGACTTATTATCTATCCATTTACTACTATCTCATGACTTCAATATAACCTATTTCCATAAGCTTTTCATACTTCTCTACTCCATTACACCCCACCTCCATTAAAAAAAAAAAAAAAAAAAAAAAAAAAAAAAAAAAAAAAAAAAAAAAAAAAAAAAAAAAAAAAAAAAAAAAAAAAAAGGAGTTTGGTTGTGAAAATCCACGAAAGTGGCACAATACAAACTCGAATTCATATAGGAAAACCAACTTGTTTGGCCAATATGAATTCTCTATTTTGTTTTACCATTTCTTTAGTTTGAGTTTGCAGGAATCATCCTCCAAAATAAACAAGACTTGAGGACAAGTCTTCCCATCAGCAAGGGGGGAAGGTTCACAAAAAAAAACTTAGTTGTGCAGCTGAATTGACGACAGAACTTGTATTGTTGGTAGTTGGGACCTGAAATATTTTTGAAATCGATTGCAGAGGGACCTGAAATGTTAGCAAAAACATGTATATATTTCATGACAAAAGGGACTTGAATTATCATAAACCAATTGCAGAGGGACCTGAACGACATCAATAATCAATGGACCAGAATCAACGAAGGATGCTAGAACATAAAGCATAAATAAGCTCTATCTATCTACGATATTCAATCAAGACAACTTCATCCAAAATTGTTAAAGAACAACAACATTCATACAATACTATAGGGAAGTATACGTATCGTAAGTGCACAATTTTGTTCTTGTAAATTTAAATTTTTGTATAAATTTTTAGACGTTGTTAAAATTGAGTTAATACCTGAATGCATATTTTATATTCATTACATTTTCCTCCTCCTATACCCATTATCGTAGACTGAATCCTATATTCATTTCATATTAATTCCATTTCATAACCCTAAATATCATTCTACATTTACCTATATTTATTTTCTATATTCCATATTCATTTCATAACCCTAACCCTAAGTAGTTTTCCTCTAAACAAAACGGATTAAAGTGGATGCAAAAAGTTGAACCTGCACAAACAAAGCAAGCATTAGTCCTATGTAAACAATTTTAAACATGAACTAAAAATGGTCATTTTAAAATTAAGGAAGTCATTGCAATACATATGGAACATGCACATTATAAAGAGAAATTAAATAAATGAAATTGAAATGATTTATTTTGACAAGCTTATAATAGCGCATAAGAGAAATACTATTGGGGTATCATAATCTTCATATGATGTCAATACAATGCAAACTCAAGTGATGAATGTTTGAAGGGACAGCCGTAGGAAATGGCGAAGGTGGAAGGTGAAATTTGACAAGATCATGATTCATGCAATTAACGTGGCAATCAAAACAATGCATAAAAAATATAAACCAATACTCAAAAAGAAAATACGATGGTATATATGTCAATCAAGGTCAAGCCATGACAGTCTGGTATGTAGGACAACCACGATGGAAGCAAATCAAATAGCAAAATAGTCAAAATCTATTCAAAAATATGCTACAGCTATCCTTCACCATTACAACGAAACAAGCTCTGAGATAAGCCTTTCTTCTATCATCATAGCCAAAGGCTAGCTCAGAAAGAAAGGGAGTAACGTTGTGCAGCAACATGCGTTCACACAAGACCTTCAGTTGAGGAGAAATAAGGGCAGCACAGAGCAGTATGGAGCGTTAAAAAGGAGTTTTATGGTGTTTCGAAGAAGGCTTTGCATCAAGCTCCAACCTAAGCCATCAATTACGCAGAGAATCCCTTGAATCACGCAGAGAAATCCTAGCGAAGGTAAGCATCGGTTCCTCAGAAATTAAACTAAAATGATTTTGAAAATTGAACTTCAGATTCAGTTGAAATGTGCCATATGATACATTAGTTCCGGAATCGTCTGCTATTTGTTGTCATTAAAATCCTTTGCCACCTGTAAGAGTTAATATCGTAAATTCATCAATAGTTAGAGGATTACAAGGATAGTTTCTGATAAAGATATAACTTCAGTTAAAGATTTGTCACCATAAGATATACGTTGCCACAAGCTGCCTTATTGTTTTGAAATGCCAAGAGAAGATTTTTGAAATTGTTTTGCTTAACACGATGAGCCAACAAATTCCAGAAAATCCATAGAATGAGGAGGAACGCAATTTAATAGCTCAGAAACGTCTTCAAGTCACTGCGAGATACAGAGGAATCATGCCACTTCTTCAACAACAGTCATGTTGAGGCGGTCACACAGTGCAAATGTTTGTACCTATAGTTGTGCATTTATAGGTTTATGGTTCACTGAAGCTAATTAGTGTCACCAAATCGATCAAAAGCTGAAGGTAGGTGAATATTCTGAGGAGAAACCAAAATCTAGTGAAGATTTGGCAGCAAAAATCTAAAATTGTTGTTGAATTAATCAATAGAGCAGAAATCAAAGGTTGATGGAGAAATTGTAGAGAATACAAACCGGTACCAGAATATCTTGTTGAATGGGTGCTCCAGAAGCATGAAGAGATGGTCCTGAAGTCGTATGCCGAAGACTGCGTTTGAGGCACCATCGTTGTGTAAATTTGCATAAGTCGAGGCATAGAACCGGTCAATTGAGCGTGTTGCTTGTGTGAGAAGTAGCCGAAAAAAAAATTATGATGTGGAGCTTTGGAGCGTGGGACAATTTCTGCATGGATTCCCTGTGCTTAAGACTAAAAAGAAGAAAACTTACGTAGATCCCCAATGCTTAAGAGGTATTAATTTTTAAAACATTATTTTTAATGTGTTCTCCGTAAAGAAAATCATATGCATGGTGGATAAGAGTAAAGGGACATATGGCGGAGTAAATGCATATATGGTGGTATTCCATATTTAAAATTATAATTCCATATTTCATATACGTGGGAATATTTATAGGAGAGTTTTTAAAGAATTATGAGGAGGATTTATAAAGTGTGAAAAAGGAATTTATGTTATGTTCTTGGGTTTTTTTTTTAGAGAGTGATATTATAATAATGTCATGAGTTTAAGGAGATGAGTCATAAGATTGAAAAAGTTCAAGTAAAGAAGGATGTCAAAGGTTAAGAAGTTAATGTTATTGAGCTTGAATCAAGTCAAAAAGTTCGAGTCTTTGATTGTAATGGGTGCATGATTGGTAGAGCCCGACACCCAAAAAGTTTGGTCATTGTAGTACAATTTGAAGAGGTAAGCAGGATACTGGAGAAAAATTTGAAGAGAAAAAAATTTGATTGCAAATTGAATGATCATTCGATCTCATGAATGCATTTCAATTTTGAGAAGCTACTATTTTTCATTGTTTTTTCTGGGCAAATGAAACTGAGATTTTAAAAACGAAAACATGGGTTTTCTTCAGAACGAGCCTAACTAGGCTCTATGCGGGCATTTTTCTCAAATTCATTTCTGTTTGAGATATTTTTATGGTTCTTTCAACCTCTATTTTGTAAATTGCCTGGAAAAAATGCTGAAGTCAACTTTGAGCTTAATGGCTCTCTTGGTTTGGTTAATGGAAGACCATATGATGGTGGATGGATTGAAAAAAAACATGAATAATGCTGCAAATATGGAATCATTGTTGGATGTAGATCAATATATGACATTCTGTGAAAAGGAGGGACTCTAGTCATTAAGCAACAACTTCTCTCTTTGATGAATCATAATGATTTTTGAAAGTCCTTGTTTCAGTGGTTAGAATCCAGAATTAAAGAATATTGATTTGAGAATGCTTTTCTCAGAAGAGTTTGTTAAAATCTCTGAAGGCAGAATAAGATTTGATTTGCAAAAGCAGAGAGGATTAAAATTCAATTTTTGAAACAAGTATGGTTTTGATTTTTAAAGGTTGAAGGCATAGATATCCTTTTTACAGGTAGCCTCATCTTCAAAGGGACAGATTCACAGGTACATCAATACATTAGTCAGCATATAGAGGTAGAAGATCAATGAGACAAAGACAAGCATGGGGACATGTTTGAAGATCCGCAGGGGGGAGATGTTGGCCCTCGGTTTTGGTCTATTTTTGCTTAAGAAAAATTACTTAATCCTTATATTTTCCATCCATTTTCCATCACATACATCTCATTTTGATGTATTTTATGCATATTCAGGTGTTTAATTTTAATTTTGCAATTTCTAGAAGTTTTTATGAAAATTGAGTTTCAAGTGCAATTTTGGACTGAATCAGAAATTCCCGTAATAGCTATGTGGATGACCTAATTGCAAGACACTTGGGCTCGAGTTTGATGCATAGATGGACAACTTGGGAACTAGGACTGAGCTAACTCCACTTGGTTTGGTCAAAACAAGCTTTATTAGGCCTGGTCAAGGCTGGTCAAACATGACTAGTCACCAAAAAATCCCTAGGAAATAGGGCAGTTTTGAGATTTTATGGGATTGACCATATTTCTTGGGATGAATTGGATGAGTTCGACTTAGATAGGTGGATATGAGTAGATATGAGTGTTAGAGATAACATAGATTAGTTTTTTTCTTAAAACCTCTATTTAAAGCCAAGACTTTGATGACTTTTGTAATGTAATTTATATGTAACTTTTATGCTGAGACACTTTGGAGTTGGAAGCTAATTTGAAGAACCTGTTTCATTTCAATTTGTTGTTCATGTTTGGTTGATTTACTGAAGTTGCTGTAGCTGAGATTTCTTCAAGTGTGCAAGGGAAGGGTGGAGGGCCCCCACACCAAGCTAAGTACACTTCTTAGTTCAATTTTCATAATTTTCATAGATTAGTTCTTGTTTCAAATGTATTTAGATGTGTGATGATTGTTGAATGAATATTGGTTTAATTCTCATCTACATATGAAGGGACACACATGTATTTAAGTTAAATTCCCCTTCTATTTGATCTTGAACTAAAACTAAATTTCATTCTCCTTTTCTTATTTGAAGTTATTTATGCATTTCTAGTTTGAAGCAATGGTGATTGTGATATAGTAGGATTGTGAAGAAGGACAATCTGGACCTCCTTAGTTAGGAGCCTCTTCTTTTAAATCTTTTGCATCATAAACCATTGTTAATTAGTGCTCTTAGATTTATCTTCATGAAAGTAGTATTGTAGGGAAGGACAACTTGGTTCTCCTAAGTTAGGAGCCTCTTCCCTCATATATTACCTAAATGAAGTAGAAATTATTAAAATAGGTTTATATTTGTAATATGTACTTCTTTAAATCTCCAAATTTTATCTTCTAAACTTGATTATATCTAATGTCCATATACAGTGGATTTGCCTCCAAGTTTTACAAACCCGGATTGATAATTAAATACTTGTGTTAATTTAGTCAATAAATTAGCCCAACATTTTGGCGTCGTTGCCGGGGAGGTAATTATCAGCATAGTGAAATAGAAGATAAAAAAAAGCACTAAAAATTTAATTAGTATACATTTCTATTAGTTATATTTCTTTATGCCTAGAAATAGAGATCGTAAAATTAGGTTCCTAAAACAAAACCCCCCAACAAAAACATAAAATCAAAAAAAAAAACCTACAAAATCCATTTTCAACGACAAGATCTAAAAGATGATGTTAAAGAATAGGTTACAACACTACTCCATTCTTCAACATTCTTTCTCATCAAATCTTTATGATCAAATAAATTTTCATGTCCAAAATTTCATTGAAGTATATTTTTCAAATTTGGATATGAATTTACTTATGATCTTGTTACGAAAATGGATGCACTGGAAATTCTATTATACTTGAGAGAATGAATTATCTTTCTAAAATAGAATAGGATAGAATAGAATAAATAAACAAGTAGAATGAATTTGCAATAAGACTTCCATAATAAATTTGTTTCAAACAATTTCTTCAAATCATTGTTCAATATTCATTTGAAAGGACTACATGGCAAAATGCAGTAAGAACAAGCATATTTTGGGTAACCATATAGGATCATTATGAAATCATGTTTTTTTACATATCTCTTGAAATCTAGTTTTGGAATCCATTTTGAAGTTTTCAATTTATATCACAAATAAAAATGTGATCAAGATCAAAACTAGGTCTCAAGTGAAATGTTGAGCATAGAGTTAGTACAGCCTATATTTGAAGTGTCTAATGGAAACATTTTTATCTGAAATTCATAGGGAATATATCCCTTGGAATCTGGTTTCCAAATCAATTTTAATCACTTCAATCAGATATTATATGAAAACGTTATTCTTGAAATACTAACTGCTTGTCGAAAAGTCTGCATGGTGCCAATTATAGGTCTTGACTGTTCATTGGCATATTTGAAATACCAAATCATATTATCTTCAAAAAATGTTTATATGGGCGATATATATTTAAGTCTAGTTTAAGACACAATTTGAATCATCCCATTTGGAGCTGAACTGAAAATGTTATGCCGCATTTAGTGACTGCATGTCTTCAAAATAGTATAGTAAAACTCTACCTCCGAGGTCTGTTCATCACCAATTTTGTGATATCAAGCATAAGAATTTTTAAAAATTGTTTCTATTGGAAAGAGAAAAATGAATATGCATTAATCTCTAAGTGGAATTACATTGATCCGATCTTTATTGAAGAAGTTACACTTCAAACAATGACTGTTGGTCTAATTACAAATTAACAAGAAGCTCTATCAAACATGGCACTCCTTATAATTTTTACCATATCATTTTAAGAAATTTTGAAAAAATGTTTATATTGGAGGTATCCATATGAATTCACTTCAACTTGGCTTTGGAATAACTCTGATTGGATATAAAACAAATATTTTGTAAACAAAATACCGCTAGGAGGTCTAGGCTGGCCACCATTCCTCAAGGGGTAAATAAATGCATTATGTTTGTCTATCATATTTGGATTTGTTTTCTAAGAAATGCTTGTAATGATTTACATATTTATTGGATGAAGAGAGACTGTACACCTCTCTTCTTCCATCATTTAATTTTGTATTGCAGGCAAGTGTTATGTTTTTTGCAGGTCATAGGAAGAATGAAGGAGTGAACTCCATGGATGAAGTAATTTTCAAAGTCAAATTCATATTCCAGAATATGAATACAAATGTTCAAGTCAAAGAAAACTGAAAATTCCCCTGATTTTGAGTTCATTAAATGAAACTCAAACTCTTGAAGCTTGCTCTTCAATGTTGACCAACAACACCAACAAATCCTACAGCATGATCGAGATCAAGGCAAAAAGACATGAAGATAATCATCAAAAGAAGCAATCAAGTTCAGTACCATGTCAAGTCACATCAATCTCTAAAGAAGCCTTTCATATTGAATTCATATTGTTCATGATTTGATCATCATCATTTGTTCATGATTTGAATTCATATTGTTCATCATCCATACTGTATGTTAAGCCCCATGACCAAGCATGTTGAAGTCCAGACTTACTACTACATCATGACTTCAATATAACCTATTTCCATAAGCTTTCATACTTCCATACTCCGTTACACCCAACCTCCATCTAGAAAAATAAAAAATAAAAAATAGAAAAAGATCAAAAATAATAAAGGATTTTGGTTGTGAAAATCCACGAAAGTGGCACAATACAAACTCGAATTCATATTGGAAAACCAACCAGCTTGGCCAATATGAATTCTCTATTTTGTTTTACTATCTCTTCAGTTTGAGTTTGCAAGAATCATCCTCCAAAATAAACAAGACTTGGGACAAGTCTTCCCATTAGTAAGGGGGGAAAGTTCGCAAAAATAAACTTAGTTGTGCAACTGAATTGACAATGGAACTTGTATTGTTGGCAGTTGGGACCTGAAATATTTTTGAAATTAATTGCAGAGGGACCTGAAATGTTAGCAAAAACATGTATATATTGCATAAAGATATACATGACAGAAGGGACCTGAGTTATTATAAATCAATTGCAGAGGGACTTGAACGACATCAACAATCAATGGGCTAGAATCAATGAGGACGCAAGAACATGAAGCATAAATAAGCTCTATGTTTCTATCTATTTATGATATTCGATCAAGACAACTTCATCCAATATTGTTAAAGAACAAAAACATTCATCCAATACTACAGGGACGTACAAGAATAGTAAGTACAAAATTTTGCTCTTATAAATTCACATTTTTGTGGAAATTTTTAGACTTTGTTAAAATTGAGTTAATACCTGAATGCATATTCATTACATTACCTTCATCCTATATCCCTTATTTTGTACCCATCATCCTATATTCTACATTTACATTTACCCTATACCTAATCCAATGTACATATGTACATATTTTTCAATCCATAACCCTAATATGCCATTATCCTTATATTCTACATTCCCTTGATATATTCCATATTCATTTCATAACCCTAACCCTAAGTATTTTTCCATAAATCAAAAGGGATCAAAGTGAGGATTTAAAAAAAATAAGTTGAACTTGCACAAACAAAGCAAGCATTAGTCCTATGGAAACAATTTTAAACATGACCTAAAAATGGTCATTTTAAAATTAAGGAAATCATTGCAATACATATGGAACATCAAGAAAACAAAATTGAAATGATTAAACCTTATCATCGCATAAGGATATGATGCAATAAGGTGAAGTTATAATGGCAAATTGAATACGATATGATGGAAAACCTTATGGAACTATGCAATGATATCAAGCATATGATAAAGGGTAAGAAATATCAAACATGCACATTTTTTTTTTTAAAGAAATGTATTAAACATTATATGCGCATTTTGAAAGGGAATACAAAAAGGAAATGTAATGAGCATGAAATCTTTGAGCGCATGAGAAAAGTGGCAAATTATGCAATGATATTAGAATATAAAGGCAGGGAATATAATTACAACGAGCTTGCAACCATCGAAACAATATGATTTAAAAATACATGGTTCATATTATGCTGAGGTCAAAATCGTGGGTAGTGGCAAGAATGCAAACGAAGTTATGATGCACGCAAACCATTATAGACTTGTCTAGCAGGTGCATTCAAACACTTCAACAGATGACATGCTAGCAAGGTCGTAAACAATATAGGAGGTCAAGCCATGAAAGAATAGAAGGATGGCTTTAAATAAATCAAATATAACATGTGCATTATGGAAGCCATTAAATCAAAATGATTTATAAGTGCATGGTTCATATGGTGGAAATATAATGCAAAGTAATGAATGATGAATGCAAACAACCGTAAGTAATGGCAAAAGTGAAAAACAAAACCATGATTCATGCAACCAACGTGGAAATAAAAACATAGTATATATGCCAGTCAAGGTCAAGCTACGATGGTATTGCGGGTTAGTTGCAGGACACCCATAATGGATTGGAGGAAATAAGACACGTTGCATTCCAGCCAAAGGACGACAATCAAATAAAAAATAGTCAAATATGCATTTGAAACAGTAGAGAATTAAGCAGTGTTGAGCCCCGTGAGCTATAGAAAAACATTGGAGCTGTAGTTACGCAGAACTGATAGCAACCAAACAGTGAAATGGTAAAAACGTTTTGAAATTAACCCTGTACGTTCAACAAAGAAGAGCTCTGCCATTGTTGCAGCTCAGAATCATGAATTTTTTTTTGCCATCACAACCCTTGAAAGCTCAGGAGAATAGCAACCAAAGGATTAAGAGCGTTAAAAACGTTTTGAAAGAGGAGGTAAGGAAAAATAGCTAAGTCCGTGGGTAAATAGCGCTAGTTGGTTGCCCAGAATCTCGTGGAAACTTCAGATAAGACTAGATTTGATTTGCTTTAGATCGCATAGGTAAAGTCGGGATTGATTGCCGAACTCTTTGTTAAGAACTGTCTGTCATTTATTTAAAATTCATTTATGCCACCAGCGAGCATGCTAAGGTGTTGAAACGAGGATTGAGGAGATATGGATATTGTGGAGTGCCACTAAAACAGTCCACGAGTCGAGCAAGTAGCCAGGTAAATGCTGAAAAATCACCATGATTCCAAGAGGTTATAAATGCAAGGTTTAGATAAACAAATAGTGAAGTTAATGGAATTAAGAATAAACGGTCATACATTTCCGATAAAGGGTCTGTTCATAAAGTATTAATTGCATAAACTAAGGTTTTTGAATAAAAATGGAGCACGTAACTTGTGTAAAACAGACAGTTAATTACACATGTGCATACAATCAGGCAATTCTATCAAATCCTAGTTTGATGCATGAAAGTGCGTAAATAAAACATAATAATTGGGTCTGTATTGCGTGCTTTTAATACACAAATAAAGCAGGGGTTTATATTGGTCATTGGAACAGTGAATGGAAAATTTTCGTATGTTGATTGATATGCTGAAGATTAGGCTTGCATAAAGATTTATGCAATGAACATAATTTTTCCTTCTTTCTTTTTACACACAGTGGGAAAAATGCATTTCATCCATGTATGGTTTGTATGGGCAAATCCGTTTCATCTCTATGCACAGTAAAAAAAATTCGAAACAGAGAGGGGATTTTGGATGAATTTTGGCAAGAACAGAAATTGAATTATGAGTTAAGAAGCAATGAAAACATGTTCAAAATGTTTTCAAGATCTTTGTATACAGAGAGAAAATTTTTTACAGTAGAAGAGAGAAGACAGAGAAATTGAAGGCAGAGAAGAATGATTTTTATTTTCTAGATTTCAATTTTTAAGGAATATTATGTAGCTGAGCATAATTATGATTGCCTTGTAGGTTGATTTTCATTTTCCAAGAATCAATTACTCAAAAGGTAGTGAATGAATGAGTGGTTATGTTGCATGCAGTGATTACCTTTAGTAAATCTCCAGCTTTCAATTTTTGAGAAGGCGCAGAAGGTGAATTTGGAAACGATTATTCAGATTTGTGAAAATTGCTCATTTCAATAATTTGATTTCAATTGATTTCAAATTTAAAGATCATGAAATTTTATTCAGTCTCAGAAAGGCATTTCGATTTTTGAAAGCCACTATTTTTCGTTGCCTTTTTCTGAGTAAAATAACATGGATTTTGAAAAACGAAAACATGGGTTTTCTTCAGAACGAGCATAATTAGAATCCATGTGAACAATTTTCTCAAATTAATTTTTATTTGGGATATTTTTATGGTTCTTTCAACCTCTATTTTGTAAATTTCCTGGAAAAAAATGTTGAAGTCAACTTTGAGCTTAATGGCTCTCCTGATTTGGTTAATGGGAGACCATATGATGGTGGATGGATAGAAAAAAACACATGAATACTGCTGAAGATATGGAATCATTGTTGGATATAGATCAGTATATGACATTCTGTGAAAAGGAGGGACTCTAGTCATTAGGCAGCAACTTCTCTCTTTGATGAATCATAATGATTTTTGGAAGTCCTTGTTTCAGTGGGTAATATTGATTTAAGAATGCTTTTCTCAAAGAAGAGTTTGTTAAAATCTCTTCAGGCAAAATAAGATTTGATTTGCAAGTATGGTGTTAATTAAAAAGCAGAAAGGATTAAAATTCAATTTTTGAAACAAGTATGGTTTTGATTTTAAAAGTTGAAGGCATAGATATCCTTTTTACAAGTAGCTCAAGAGAAAGCTTCATCTTCAAGGGACATAACCACAAGTACATCAGCAGATCAGTCAGCATAGAGAAGTAAAACGTTAGAAGGAAAAAACAAGCATGAGGACATCCTTGAAGATCAGCAAGGGGGAGATGTTGGCGCTCAGTTTTGGTCTATTTTTTCTTAAGAAAAATTACTTAATCCTTATATTGTCCATCCATTCTCCATAACATCCATCTCATTTTGATGTATTTTATGCATATTCAGGTGTTTAATTTTAATTTTGCAATTTCTAGAAGTTTTTATGACAATTGAGTTTCAAGTGCAATTTTGGACTGAATCAGAAATTCCCGTAATAGCTATGTGGATGACATGTTTGCAGGACACTTGGGCTCAAGTTTGATGCATGGATGGATAGATTTGGAACTAGGACTAAGCTAACTCCACTTGGTTCGGCCAGAACAAGCTTTATTAGGCCCGGTCAAGGCTGGTCAAACATGACTAGTCACCAGAAAATCCCTAGGAAATAGGACAATTTTGAGATTTTATGGGATTGACCATATTTCTTGGGATGAATTGGATGAGTTTGAATTAGATAGGTGGATATGAGTATATATGAGTGTTAGAGATAATATAGATCAGTTTGTTTCATTAAACCTCTATTTAAAGCCAAGACTTTGATGGCTTTTGGAATGGAATTTATATGTAACTTTTGTATATTTGAGTTGGGAGCTAATTTGAAGAACTTGTTTCATTCCAATTTGTTGTTCATGCTTGGTTGATTTACTAAGTTTCTGTAGCTGAGATTTCTTCAAGTGTGCAAGGAAAGAGTGGAGGGCCCCCAGACCAAGCTAAGTACACTTCTTGGTTCAATTTTCATAGTTTTCATAGACTATGTTACACAGTAATTTGTCACCATTTGTCACTATCCCTATTACCCCTCTCCTGCATCTTGGAGGACTCATTACGGGACTTGTGAGAAGTGACAAGACTTGAAACCACTTGCATTATTCACCTCTAAACATGAGCTTCATATGCCCTTAAGACATCTCCTACTCATTGCCCTTAAAAACAACCTTTTTTGCATTAGCGCTCGTCCCCTGTGTTATGCCCTCGCCAATGGGGAAAACCATAATGAAAGGGCACGCCATTAGCGCTCTGTCCCAGAGTCGCAATCGCGCCAACCATTTTGGGAAAATTTTTGAACTAATCAAACCTCCAAAGGTTCTGTCCAACTCATTCACCAACTGACTCCAAGTTAAGTGAGGATGGTTTGGCTTTGAATCTCCTTGGATGGAAAGTAGTTTGCCACCATTCCATGGAAGTTTCCAAGTGATGAAGCCAAATCCATTATTGTTGTGATTGACCTTATCTCTTCCTTTTCCTCTATAAAATCTTGTCTCCATGGCTTGAGCAAGCTAGTTCTAGTTCTAGTTCTGATAGTTATGACTCTAGTGGCAATACTTGTGCTGAAAGGAAGATATCAAAAGATTGGAGTTGCAAGAAGCCTTCTTTGTATCCATAAGGCTTTACCTAAGTAAGGAGACTTTGTCACTAAAGAGAGAGAGATCTTGTCCCTCACCCTTCAAGCTTTTACAAGACTTGTGTAGCTGAGCACCCAACCAAAGGAGGACTTAACGTCAGGACGCTGGTTGTATTATCCTTTGTTGATTATTAATAATAGATGACTATCATTATGGTTCCATTCTCGTTGTACTTGTAATGGTTGATGTTGAATTATATCCTTCCTGACTGATGTATAATTGCATATATTAGATTTCACGCTTGTGTTTGTGTTGTTCTCTTTGTGTGCAGGTGTCCATTCACGTGGATAGTGGAGGATCGTGACCGGCCAAGGCAAAGGAACATGGGAGACGTCTCTTCTACAAACTAAAGCGTTGGATCCCAAGTAGGTCTCCATCACCTACCTGTTTATTTTCAATTAGGAACTTGCGTGATAGCATTGTTTGATTGTTGCTAGACCTGTTCTGGGCTAGTAGGGATAGCCTCTATCCGTAGAGGGGATTTACCTCTCCAACAATTTGGCGAATCCACTGGGGAGTTTAGCTTGTTGTTTTGATTTTTAAACTTAGACAGAGTCTGAAACACGGCCAGATAGCCTTCGAAACACTATTTCTTTGCAGTAGTGAAGTAGATCAAAGCCACTTCAATCGGTCTCCGGTTTGGTTTACGAACTAAACAATTTGGAGTTTGTCTTGCCTCTTTCATTTTTCTTTTGATTTCTTGCTTAGATAAGCCTTTGGATCGAATTTCTTGCTGCCCCTGTGCTTTTTGACTTGCTTTAAGCCTGTGACCCAAGCCCTGGACTGCGTATTTTTATTTTGAAATTAGCAAACTTTGTTAGCGCGCTTTTTGCCTTCACAGTCGCGCTAGTGGCCCTTGTTGCTAACTGACAACCCGTGCCAATCCCTGTTTAGCGTGAGTTGCAGCCTGACAGTCATGCCAAGCCGTGTAGTTTTTTGGTCCACTTGTTTTGCTCGCTGTCTGAGCTTGGATTTGTATTTTTCCACCTCTTTTTCAGTTGATGGAATGTGTTTAAGCCCTGTTTGACTGGTTTGCAACCTTTGTCCTCCGGGTGTTCGCCTCTTTCCATCGATTTCACACCTCAACCCTAGGACATCTAGTGGCCGTGTGTGTCGAGCCTCCCGTGGGAGTTTTGGGTTCTTTGATTATCCGGTTAGCCTTGTGATTGCTCTTCACATTTTCTTCAGTGATTGTTGAAGTGTTTTTGAGTGATTTCCGAACAACTTGCTCTTGTTTGCTTGGATCTCATTCTAGCTTTGTTTGAGCTTAGATCACATAGCTCGTGCGAAGCCTTGTTTTCCTTTTCGATTTGGAGAACTTTTTTTTAGTGTCTTGGGATTTCATTGAGTCTTCATTGAGTGAATTTGCTTCTTTTCTCAGTGTCGTTATCTTTCAAAATTCATTCTAGTGCATTGTGCTTGTAGAAAGGAATCAAATAATCTCTTTTGCATTTAGTAGTGAAAGGAATAGAACTTTTCGTTATTTGCATTATTGAAAAGAAAAAGTTTTGTTTATTTGCCATTAGCTGCATTAGGTTGTTTGGTTGATTGAGTTAGTTTTGTTTGATTGAAACTCTTAACCTTCTCGTAGTTAGTATTCATCGAACGAAATGGCTTTCTTTTGCATGTAGCTTGCATCTAGGAAATTGTGGAAGATCACATACGGTAGGGCCTTAAACTGAAACTTAACTAAAAGATCAACCATAAAATAAACCGAATTTACTTAAAAAAGCATGGGAACATAACGCAAATATTCTAGAGGTCTAGGCTAGAGACGTGCTCCAGCGTCGTTAAACCTAGTCACCTTTGTTCTCACATTAAGGTTGGGTGATTCCTCCTGGTGTGGTTCGATTGTGGTCTAGTACGGACTTGGGCTCCCACGTATCATCGCGTATATATGGGGAGACTCCACTAGGTTTGCATCCTTGATCCATAGGAAGTTGTGTCTGCCGCCTTACAAGCCGTAACGCACCGAACACAGCATTCGGGAAGATTGACTGCAGTACGGAAAGTCCTTGGTTTTCATACGATCACTAAGGTGTATAAGCAGTTTTACGGATTGTCTGGTAAACCCCTTGCCTAGTTTCTCCAGAGAAGTCACTTTTTGATCGTTTTCGGACTCTGTAAAAGAGAAGGCTCTATAGAGAATTTGTCACTTCGGGCTCTCGAAACATTCGAAGGCGACTAGAGTCACCTTTTGTCCTTTTCTCGACTCTTAAAATATGAAAAGGTCAAGTTGTGTCCTAATGTCATAAAATTTATTCGGCCACGATAACATTTACCTTGGTAGATCTTGTTTGCGTTTAGTTTTGAGTAGGGTCCTTTATCGTTAGTTTGCTTAGGGTCTTTGTTTGATCATCCTGGCGGATCCATCAACTCCGTCTCCTCTCCCAAGTGACCAAGGGTCTCCATCTTTTATTGCCCCTGAGACACCGGTTTGTGATGCTCTTCCCATTGTTCTGAGCATCCAACCATTGAACTCTCGAGCTCCAGAGGACGAGTTCTACGAATTTTCTTGGAACCCTGTTTGGGAGCCTTCTGAAGAGGAATTTCCCACTACTCCTGTCGGTGTCCCATCTCCGATGGCTTCTTCCGATATGGAGGATACATCTCCTGTGTCAAGTGGGCTGTCCATTATGTCGAGTATTGATACTCCCATTTCAGCTACATCCCCAATCATCTCTACGCCATACACCGTTACGCCTCTTCGTGTCACGGTGTCGGCACGCTATAGATCTTTGAGGGATGCTATGAACTCTGCAGCTTCCTCTTCTGTGTGGGATCAAAACATCGTCCCTACCATAGGACCATTTGTTTCCCAAGTTCACCATATTGTTGTCACAGCAGTCCCAACCAATCCGACCGTCTGTGTCGCATCGTCAGCTCTAGTTGTTAGTGCCGTTACAGCGTCATCTGCTGTCACTTCTGCTGCAAGCCCATCTCGAGGTCCAACACAAAGTGGTCAATCGACACATACTGCTAGAGTTGTGCACCCCGCAAGTGGTGCTCCTCCTGCTTCCGATCATATGACGGCAGAGGAGGCATATTTTCAGTACTTGCGTAATGTCCGAAACCCAGATGGGCAAGGCCCCTATTATGATCATGAGAATCATTATTTGTATACCTCCTTGACTGAAGAGCCTTATGTTGAGGCTTCCGTTCCATTGAGCATGGCTTGGGGTACCACCGGGTATGGTGGCGCCCAGTACCATCAGGGTCAAGGATAGCCATCGCAAGGACCACCCTACCAGGGTCAACAGCCTTACTCGCAGCCTAATCATGGGCAGTAGTATAATGGCCAGAATTACCCAGGTCAACAGGGAGGCCCACAAGGACAACCCTATCAGGGACAACCTTTGGCCTCTAGTGGTCCGTCTTTCACATATCTTGGGCAACCTTCTGGAAACCCGGGACAACCCAATGCTCAACAAGGACAACCCGGTACCCAGGAAGGCTACCCTTCGGGGCAACCTTATGGGAACCGAGGACAACCTTATGGTCAGCAAGGTCAACCCGGAAACCAGCAAGGCAACCCTTCTGGGCAAGGGGGCCAGCCTTACGCATAGCAAGGCCAGCCTACCGCTCAGCAACCATCTGATCAACAAGGACAATCCTCGGTTGCGCAAGGGCAACCCCTCGCTCAACAAGCTCGACCTTCTGGACGAACGGGGCCATCTCAGATCTGACCAGGACAACCTTCCGGCCAGATGACCCAGCATGCAGGCAGGTACCAATCCCGGCCTCCTCAATCAGGTGGGTATCAATCCCAGCATCCTTATTCAGGTGGGTATCAATCCCAACCTCCTTACTCGGGCGGGTATCAATCCCAACCCCCTCATTCAGGTGGGTATCAATCCCAGCCTCTGTATTCAGGTGGGTATCAATCCCAACCTACTTATTCAAGTGGGTATCAATCCCAGCCTCCTTATTCAGGTGGGTATCAATCCCAGCCTCCTTATTCGGGTGGGTATCAATCCCAACCCCCGTATTCAGGTGGGTATCAATCCCAATCTGGTCATCAAACGCCGCCTGGCTCCCAGGCTCCATACAGATACCAGCAACCCCAGGGGCAAAATCAATACACCCCGTATCAAAATTACCAGCAGCCACAGGGTAACCCTTATCAAAATTATCAACAACCTGCTGGCCAGTATGGTAACCAATGGGGCGCTAGGGGGCAGAACCAGTATCAGCAACCTGGTTCTGGAAACAACCCTTACGGACAAAATCCTTCTGGACAAGGCCCTTTTGGACCTGGTCCATCGGGACAAGGCCAGTGGGGGAAATCAGGAACTGGTTGGAATTCTGGCTCTACCTCGTATCCAGGACAAATGTCCTTTAATCCGCAGCTACCATTTCTAGCGACGTTGGAACTGCCCGATGTGTCGAAGTTAACAAATGATCCCATTTTACACAATCCACAATGGCCACCAGTTCCAACTAAGATACCTAGCGACTTTCCCAAATTTGACGGGAAAGCCGGAGAGGACCCTCAAGCTCATGTGATGACATATCACTTATGGTGTTCGTCCAATTCATGGCTCGACGACTCGATTCGGCTTCGCCTCTTTTCAGAGGACTCTCACTGGTTCGGCAGCTAAATGGTATATTGAATTGACCCGCGCGTCATTCCAAGATTTCAATTCGTTGGCCATGGCATTCCTTACTCACTTTCAGTTACCCATTCGGTACGAGACAGGGACTCACCTCCTTACGTCTCTTAAGCAAGATACTGCTACACATATCTCCAATCATATTCATGAATGGAGAAGGCATCGCAGGTTGATCAAGTTCTCGATTCCTGATCAACTCCTCACCGACTGGTTCACGACTTCCTTTGTCCCTAAGATTGCACAGGACATTGCTATGGGAGCCTGTGTAACTGAAGAGCAAGCAATCGCGCATGCTCAGTACCTAGACTTAGTTTACTCTCAGTCTGGTACCTTGTATGAGTATTTGTCGGACGCCCCAAGGCCCGGTACATCTAAAGCTCCGCCCAAGCCATCTGTCGATGGAGTCATTGGCTCTGTAAACCCGACCTCTAAAAAATCATCGAACCCTAGGAAACAAAAGTCAAGTGCATCCAACGAAAACACTTCTCGGGGTGGTTTAAATTTTGGTAACACTTCCGAGGTCAACGTCATCTAGTCCACCGCGGGCAAGGCCTCGAAAGGAAAGAAAAAGGAAAAGGGGAAAGGGAAAAATAAATCCGAGCAACCCAAATAGGAATCCTCTAAACCTCCAACCGAGGAAGGAGCTAAGCGCAAACCCAAGTATCCCTGCCTCATTTGTGAGGAGGATCACTATACTAAGGATTGCCCAGGCAGTCTGAAGTTAGTCGTTTGTTGAAAGGTGCTCCTGGGGTCCCTGCGGTTCTTAAAGAACCCTTTCCCTCTCAGCAGACTCAAATGGTGGCTGATCCCTCTTATTCTCCCTTCGGTTCCCAGGTCTTCATGGCTGGAACTATTCCCGTTCATGTAATGACTCGAGCGAAGGATTATACGTCGTCCATCGGGAAGGAGCCAGAGGTTCCCTCAAGCGCTCCTTCGTCCAGTTCTGGTCCCCTCCATATCGAGAGACCGAGTACTAAGACGACAATTTGACCCCCTCCCAAAGGGGTACTCAGAAGATCTTCTTATAATCCGAATGCTCGTGTTGCCCAGCACTATAGCATCGTAGAGGACTTAGCGCAGGCTCCGTCGGCTATGTTCGCCTTAGAGGTTCTTCAGAGTTGCCCCCCCAGAGGAAGTCCCTGCTATCGGTCATCGGTGGCATCGACCCAACAGACTCAGATTTGATTACCTTCGACCTCGAGAGCCATGTTCTTCGACTGCCTCATCAGATCGCTTTTCTCATTCAAGTCGTCATCAATTCCAAAACGATCCATCGTACAGTTATTGATGAAGGCGCATCAACCTGCATTATGTCTATTGCGTGTTGGAAAGAAATCGGATCCCCGACTCTGAGTCAGTCTCCAACGACCTTGGAAGCATTCGATGGGAGAGAATCTCGCCCTTATGGTATTCTTCAATGACTACCAATCACCTTAGAAGGGAAGACTATGGAAGTAGAAGTTGAGGTTGTTGACGCAAATATCACATATAACCTCCTTCTGGGGCAGATTTGGACGTATGCCATGCATGCCGTGGCTTCATCCCTCTTCCGTGTCATTCGTTTCCCCCATCAGGGGAAAATTTTCACGGTTGACCAGCTTTCTTTCTTCACTTCCTCTTCTGAGGGAAATGTACCATGCGTTGAGCATACCTCCGTTCCATTTGAGAGTGTGGGAGCCGGGCTCTTCAAAGAACCCGCCCTTATGGGTGTTTTCTCCCTCCCACCTCTCAACCTCGCCTCGATCTCCATGATCTAGGTTCGTTCTGATCCTTGGACCCTCCCCTCCATCGAAGAGATAGAATCTTGGGGTGAGGAGATGCCGTTGAGTCCCGCCGAGCTCAACTACATTGAAATTGTTGTTGCATCGGCCTCTCATGATCAACCCACCGTCACGAGTGGGGCTCTTAACTCAGATGATTTTCCCCCCTGGTTCGGAGAATGCACCTCCTCGGACCCATTAAAGGAAATATTTCCTTCCGATGAGTATATCATAGAGACTATGTCTCTGGAAGAATGTTTGTGGTCTCCTCTTCACCAGTGTTCCTCCTTTCTCCCTACCCTTCGAGAAACACTGCTTTGTCTCGAGCAGTTTGCTCCATGTCTCCCTTCTCAACCTCTTCAGACGCCCATTCAGATTTATCACACATCGTCTGAAGGGAATTTATGGAACATCACACAGACGCAACCCATCGACATATCTGTTAAACCAGGGATTGTCGAGAACATCTATATAGGAGTCACCTGCACTCCTGAGGAGATTCAGATTTATATCGCACTCTTCCGCAAATTTCGCGATGTCTTTGCATGGTCCTACAAAGAAATGCCCGGTATTGATACATCCATAGTAGTGCACGAGATACCGACGTATCCCAGGGCCAAACCTGTTCGTCAGCGTTTGCGTCCCGTGCACCCCCGTAAGGCGGCAGCTATCAAAGCAGAGGTTAAAAAGATTCTTAAAGCTGGATTCATTTATCCTATCCCACTAACAGATTGGGTCTCAAATATTGTCCCTGTCAATAAAAAACAGGGTACCATTCGCGTCTGTGTCAATTACCGCGACATTAATAGAGCTTGCCCAAAAGACAACTACCCCACGCCATTCATTGATCAACTCATTGACGAGTGTGCGGGCAGCGAAATATATTCTTTCATGGACGGCTTCTCTAGTTACAACCAGATTAATATCGCCCCGGCTGATCAACACAAGACGGCCTTCATTTGTCCGTGGGGTACTTTTGCTTACAAAAAACTCCCCTTCGGTCTTAAGAATGTCGGCACTACCTTTCAGCGTGCAATGTCTTATGCCTTCCATGATATCAGGCACATCGTACAGCCTTATCTAGATGACCTTCCCGCTCATTCAACTAAGCGCACGGACCACCCATCGCATCTTCGTGAGATTTTTCTTTGTTGTCGACACTATAATATCTGATTAAATCCGCATAAATGTGTCTTCTGCGTCGAATCTAGTCGACTTCTCAGGTTTATCGTCTCCCGAGAGGGCATCCGTTTGGATCCCCTTAAAGTCGAGGCAATTGTGAATCTTCCTCCCCCTGCTACTTTGCGGCAATTGCAGAGCTTGCAGGGAAAAGCTAATTTTCTAAGACGGTACATCCCAAACTATGCCGAAGTGGCAAAGGGTTTTACCTGGTTACTTAAGCGTGACACCACATTCCGATGGGATGCCATAGCCGAGGAGTCTTTTGCTAGTCTCAAAACTCTCCTAGTTTCCGCCCCTTTGTTGCGGCCTCCAAATTATCATCGTGACTACACACTATATTTGGCCACTGCCGATACCACTATCGGTATGGTTGTGGTCCAAGACGATGATGATGGCATCGAACATGTCATTTATTATCTTAGTCGCAACTTACTAGATATGGAGACTCGATACGCTTATGTCGAGAAGTTGGCCCTCGCTGCTGTCTGCACTGTCCAACGTTTCCGTCACTACATATTGTTGCATACTACGACGGTGATTTCGGATTGCAACCCCATGACCTACATTCTTTCACGACAATTGCTGGAGGAAAATACTCAAAGTGGATCGTAATCCTCCAAGAGTTTGACTTGGAATTTACTGCTGCCAAGTCCAAGAAATCACTTGTCTTTGCTGAACTTTTGTGTTCCTTGCCATCCGCCGCTACTTCCTCGCAGATAGAGGAGTCTATTCCAGATGAAACTCTTTTCCTTATCATCACCCTCGATCCTTGGTATGGGGACATCATTGTCTACTTGCAGACGTCCTCCTTCTGCCCCGAGACCTCGAAAGATGCTCGTCGACGGATTTGTCACCAAGCCCAACCATATTGCATAGTTGGGGACACCCTGTACCGCCTCAGTGTTGATTCGGTTCTTCGTCGATGCTTAACGTTCGAAGAAGCTGAAAGAGTTCTAAATGACTGCCACTCTGGTGCTTGTGGTGGTCACATGTCTGGATATGCCACCGCACAGAAAATCCTTCATGCTGGCTACTTCTGGCCTTCCATTTTCAAGGACTACATTCTTTCCGTCTTTTCTTGTCACGAATGTCATATTTACCAACGGAAGATGCGTGTGCCCCCTGCCCTGCTGCACCCCGTTGTGACCGTAGGCCCCTTTGCCAAATGGGGCATCGATTATGTGACATGTAACCCTCACTCGGCCGGGGGGCATGGTTACATCATCGTTGTTGTAGATTACTTTACAAAATG